>OY982585.1:3239333-3449849 GCA_963859945.1 Euplagia quadripunctaria
GTTAGCTTTTGGAGCATTTCAATAAAATGAAATTCAGGTGGCAACAGCTTGCATCATGCTTATCTTTTATGTAACACTAATACCATTGTACCTGAAGATCTGACTTTTAAAAAGAGTGACCATGAGTTTCTTTGCCAGTATTCTTCTCATAAGGCTCTACGCATTTTGGAAACTGGAAGTTATAGATCGACACAAGCAGGCAGTAGATTTTGGTGTTTTCACCTAATTTATCTCGACAATCCAGTACATGCTGTGGCGTCTATTTGCGTCGATCTATGATTTTTAACAGTAGCTTCAATTTAACGTTCATAAATGTCACTTAGTGTCTTAATTGAATAAATGATTTTGAATTTGAATTTGAATTTGAATAACCTAAGAATAAATATTTATTCAATTAAGACACTAAGTGACATTTATGAACGTTAAATTGAAGCTACTGTTAAAAATCATAGATCGACGCAAATAGACGCCACAGCATGTACTGGATTGTCGAGATAAATTAGGTGAAAACACCAAAATCTACTGCCTGCTTGTGTCGATCTATAACTTCCAGTTTCCAAAATGCGTAGAGCCTTATGAGAAGAATACTGGCAAAGAAACTCATGGTCACTCTTTTTAAAAGTCAGATCTTCAGGTACAATGGTATTAGTGTTACATAAAAGATAAGCATGATGCAAGCTGTTGCCACCTGAATTTCATTTTATTGAAATGCTCCAAAAGCTAACGTACAAACAAAAAATATCACTCAGTGATACCGTTGAAGGTTCGAACCTATAAAACATAGAAATCATTCAAGGTGCACATCAGTTACAAAGCCTACTGTTAAAACTAATTCGAGACTGGATTAAGAGGCTAGAGTTGCAGTTGAACGAATCAAAATAATAGTATAGGCTAAAGCATCGCTGACTAGGCCGACCAGTCACCCCAAGCAGCACCCGTTCACGAGTATGACGCATGGACCAGCCATCGTCTCCTTCGCCATATCAGAGGGAAAGAAACGATATTATACCCGAGTCCCATGCAATAGACCCACTTGTGACGTAACTCCGTGGTTTTAGTCCGTTAGCCACAGTGAAGCGACAAAACACGGAAGTAATCACCATGTTGGTCCGTAGCGAGAATTACGTGTATCGTTATTGAAGTGAAAACTTTTTTAGGCACGTTGGGCACTTTTGGTATACGAAAAAAGCACCCATATTATATTTCCTTGGCCTTTCACGCCAAAACTACTGAACCAATTTAAATGAAATTTGGTACACAGATAGTCTAGAGCCTGAGAAAGGACATAGACTACTTTTTAATGCGAAAAAAGGGGTGTAAGGGGTTGAAAGGTGGGAATGAAAAGTTGTATGCAAGTATCGGCATATTAAGAGCTAGAAGCTAGAAACTTATTTTTTAGGCTGATGATTCGATATAAATACACTATTCCACGCGGACGAAGTCGCGGGCACAACTAGTTATATATAAAATAACGATAAAGTGGTTAATTATCTTTATATATATTATATCTTTGTGATGAACTGCAACTGCAGGTCGCTGGTCGCAGATAAATATAAATATTTAAGAAAATTTCTAGAAATGTCTTGAAATAACAGAATACTTATCGAGATTTAAGAAAATGCCTGAGGATATCTCGAAGTTGTATCAGTTCTTAATTTAGACATATTTTTCTAAAACTTAATACGGCCTATTTTAGCTAGAATTCAAAGTCACATAGTGTATACAATGTTCCATAGTCACACCTATTTCATATCTTAGTGTGACTATACATATCCATAAGTTAAAGATTATGACGACTTTTAATGTCAAACATTCTAAATGATGGAGAAGCAGTCAAATAACCTAGCATAGTTCTCCAGGCAGTGCGTTGGCAAAATTAGCAAAGCTTAAATTAAAAACCCCTGCAAACCTTACTTAACCTTTTCACCATGACAATAATAATGTTCATAGTTTAAGGAAATATTTTAAAAAGAATCGGATTTTTATAGTTACAGACTTCTTGACTAAGAAGTCATAAAAAAATGTTCAAGTTTAGTAAAAACTAAAAAAAAACGCATGAATAGCGAACTGAATCACAAAGTAAAAAAGATTTCCACTGTCCACCTCCTGGCTTCATCATCAGACCATTATTACCAATCCCAATCTTTTGGACTCGTCAAAACGAATCATATGAGCCCAAACTCGAAGGGTTTAGTAGTAAACACTGAAGAATTCCCCTATTCACCTCCTGGCTGTGTCATCAGATCAGCTACAAGATTCTAAATTATAGTATTGTCATCCAAACTAGGTTAAAATTGACTTCTAAAGTGAGTCTGTTTTGGGAAACAAATAAAAGCATGTAAAAAATGAAATGTTCTTCGTTGGTAACCACATCACTTGAGAACGGCTGAACGGCATTTAAGTAATTCTTTCGTTCTTTTGTATGTTAATAATGGGGGAAGAATGGGGAAAGAAAAATTTGCGAAATTTGCAATAAAGTGAAGAAATTCGTTCCAACTGGAAGTGATTTTCCCACGAAATTAAAATATTGTAATTATGATAGGACAACAAAAAATAGCAACTTAAAATTTCCAGTAATGATTGAGATGAAGTCAATTGCATTTTTTTAAAGATAACTTTGAGTAAAGATTGAAAATTGATATCTATTCGTATTACTAACTTTTAAACTTTCGCGTTTCATGACATAATTATTACGGGAATTAACGCGATCACGAAAAGGTATTCCATACCTCTGAGTTGCCTGACGTTTCGACCAGGTTGCACTGACCGTGGTCACAGGCTGACTCAATATGTAATGTCATATGTAATACCTTTTCGTGATGGCGTTAACTCCCCTTTAAATACATAATTATATCTATTCATTTTTGAAGAAGTTTGGTGCTTTTTTTTCTCAAATTCTAATACTACGGTATTTGTGTACTTTTAGCTCGTATTTTGAGGAAGTACGCACTACATGTCTAGCCTAGTCGAGTAGACCTAGTGTCAAGACGTAATATATGTACCTAATGTTGTAAACGAGCTTTCAGCTAGTTATGAAACTGGGCTTCTTAAATTTCTTGAGTTTATCAAGAACATTCTTTAATGTAGCTTAGTTATATCGTATTTATTTAGAACAAAAAGGAATCACGAAATAGAACAGTGAAGAAATATGAACTATACACTGATGAAGAAATATACACTGATGAACAAGTGATTGCTACTACAATTTGCTAGGCGCTACATTACTAACTCTTGAGTCTGTAACGGCTTACCAACAGTTGATTGGCCCATGAACCGTTGGTCAACATTATCTTTAAACCATAAACTTTTCGTCCAATGGACTTTTCATCCACGAACGTTTCGCCAGCATTACTCTACGTCGATTCACTATTTATAGTCATTGGTTTGGGTTATATAGGACCGATTTGGTTCTGGCACTTCGCCGGCCGCTGCCGCGGCACGCTCGCTTCGCTCGCTCGGCTCGTGCGTTGTGGTCACAGTTCTAACCTAACCTAAACCAATAATCAGTGTTGAAAAGAAAAAATATTTGTACCTTCATCCATACTTATATTTATTTTTTTAACACAGTTTGAATTAACTTTGATTATTTCGAAAAAACTGCAACGAAACGAAAGCTTTAACATTTTTTTACAATAAATAATATTACTAACGATAATATATGAATAAAACATTTCGATCAATGCCAACTTAAAGAAAAAACACTTGTTAATTTTCTGTCTGTTGGTATCGATTGTACGCATCACGCAAAAGCAGCCTTTTGAGAGTGCTCTATTGTGCGAAGCGTTGCTGTAGTGAAACATTCAAAGTTAAGCATTATGCCGCATAATGCGCTCTAGTGCTGTAATTGGAAAACCACCTGCATATACTGCTGAGCTGAGTCTATTCGATAACTTATCTATGTGTGTGCCCCATTGAAGCTTTGAATCGAATGTAATGCCTAATAATTTAGTGGTATCTACACGATCTAATTCCGTATCATAAATTTTTATCCTGGTTTCAACTTCTTTCACGTCAGTGGTTGGTCAGGCGTGTAAATAGCCCAACCACGGGTGTGATTGCTCAACAATTAATTATTATAGCGTACTAGGTGTAGGGAAGTAAACCGCTTCTATCGATCAAACAATCATGCCAGCACTGACCTGCAACACCGACCAAGTCCCGATCCTCTTGAAGGCAGCGAGCAGCGGCGAGGTTTCTACGGTCTTTTGAAACGTCCAGGTATTGACCGGCCGGTCACGATCGAAGACTGAAGCACTCCACAAACACCTTGTAAAGGTTACAAAGCGAGTCCAAACACTACACGGCTATAGGACTAACGGAAAATCAGCTTCTTGTCACGAGGATAACTGATGTCCGTGGCGGAACAAACTTTTAATTAATGCGTTGCGTTTTTCAGCGAGAAGAGATTATAGCAGGGTAATCAGATGCAGCGCAATTGCATTATTTGAAGACTGCTAACGCCATCTCTTGAGATCGTCGAGTACATTGGCAATATTACAGTAGTGCCAGCAATAATTGCATTTGACAAACAGAAAGCGGTTTACTATAATTACTATAAAATTAATAATATAATGAAATATATTATGGTGCGATTATGTATGTATTTATAAATATATTGGCGCTCCACCAGTGGTAACGAATTTGATACAGTTGGTCTTTTTTCGTTTTATAACAAATTATTAACATTGAACCAATGCACTATTTTAGAGAGAGCGTTATTTACATCGTCAGAGACAGGTTGTAGCAACGTTTAAGTTTAAATAAAAATTAAGGATCATCTGCAAATAACACTACACCGTGACTATCTTTGATGAGATGTGGTAAGTCATTAATATATACCAGACATACACTTATTTCTAATAACAAATTTACATTAAAATCAAAACAAACTATAAGTTTTTATTAATTTTATAACATTTTCAAAGCAGTCGTACACCGCAGAAGGCGGGCTGTACACGTACACGCTCACTATAATCAGTAGTTTTGCCCAACAGAGAGACTCACTATGTCATTCCGCTATTGTATTTGATATTTTTGTGCAGTACAATCAATGAGCCACTACAACCATGAATAGAACATTCTCTGATGAACAAGCTACCATTATTCGAATAAAGTCCAAATATCTAAGTTCTTGTAACAAGATCAAGTTGAAAGTTACAGCGCTCATGGCATTTGATCTAGATACATATTATTAAGAATAAATTACTTATTAGCACTATGTTTTTTAAAAATATAGTGATTAATGATGACGTAATTGGATTGGAATATTTGGAGTTGAGTTCAGTATTGATTAAAATAATTGATGTATTGATTGGCCTGTTGGTGTAGTGGTTAGTGATCCTGACTGCTGAGCCAGAGGTCGTGGGTTCGATTGTCGTGGATCGTCGTCGCCCACCCAGGACAAAAAATAGTGTGATAAGCGATGTTTTCATTTGTTCTGTTAGAAATTTATAAGTATGTTTATCAGCAGTCTGGTTACCATAGTACAGGCTCTGCCTAATTTGGGATCACACGACCGTGTCAAGTTATTATTATTATTACTATTCATAAAAAAATAAACTTTGTTTTAAAAATGGAATGTATCTTTGGTGAGTTTTTTTAAATTCAAGTTAAATACTGCATTACTTATAGTATTGTATTTATATCATTGGTTAAGGTCACTAGATAGGGGTGGATAGAACTTGGAGAATATTACTCAACAGACGCCTAATGACGAATGACGCCTCTATGGCCCTTTATGGGACCCCAATCATGACAGAGACCTTGACGATCCGCAATATCGCAATTTTGAGACGCCCGCAACGGGTAATAGCAGTAAGGGTCATAATAACATATCGCACCGTTTTTAATTTGGAGCTGAGAGTCTCCTAGCTGGGACACCGTCATGGGACCTGGAGGTGAAACTCCTTGCGTCACTGTATCAACGGTCACGGTCACAGAGAGACGCAGGAGTAGGAGCTGAGACCTATCCATCGTAAAATTGAGGCACAACGGTCCTTGCTCCGCCACCACTGGCTATAAAAAAATTCGTGATATGTTGAAAAATTACAAAAAAAACTGTGTGGTGTCGTGGGACACCTGATAGGAACGAAGTTCCTTATTTTAAAAATAATAATAATAGCAAACTGCAATAATAAAAACATTAACAGGTTGGTGACATTAATTAATAAAAAGCTCTAATGGATCTATATATGTATTATTAGCGTGACGGTCACGAGTTCAGTTCTCTCTCTTTCTTTCCCTCTCCCTGTCCCTGTCCCTGCCAATGTCCCTGTCCCTGTCCTTGTCCCTGTCCCTGTCCCTGTCCCTGTCCCTGTCCCTGCCCCTGTCCCTGTCCCTGTCCCTGTCCCTGCCACTGCCCCTGCCCCTGTCCCTGTCCCTGTCCCTGCCCCTGCCCCTACCCCTGTCCCTGCGCCTGTCAATGTCCCTATCTAAGGTTGGTGACATTAATTAATAAAAAGCTCTAATGGATCTATATATGTATTATTAGCGTGACGGTCACGAGTTCAGTTCTCTCTCTCTCTTTCCCTCTCCCTGTCCCTGTCCCTGCCAATGTCCCTGTCCCTGTCCTTGTCCCTGTCCCTGTCCCTGTCCCTGTCCCTGTCCCTGTCCCTGCCACTGCCCCTGCCCCTGTCCCTGTCCCTGTCCCTGCCCCTACCCCTGTCCCTGCGCCTGTCAATGTCCCTATCCCTGTCCCTGCCCTTACCCCTGTCCCTGTCCTGTAACTGTGCCTGTCAATGTCCCTGCCCCTGTCCCTGTCAATGTCCCTGTCCCTGCCCCTGCCCCTGCCCCTGTCAATGTCCCTGTCCCTGCCCCTGTCCCTGTCAATGTCCCTGCCCCTGCCCCTGTCCCTGTCAATGTCCCTGTCCCTGCCAATGCCCCTGTCAATGTCCCTGCCCCTGTCCCTGTCCCTGCCCCTACCCCTGTCCCTGCGCCTGTTAATGTCCCTATCCCTGTCCCTGCCCTTACCCCTGTCCCTGTCCCTGTTCTGTCAGTGTCCCTGTCCCTGTCTCTGTCCCTGTCCCTGTCCCTGTCCCTGTCCCTGTCCCTGTCCCTGTCCCTGTCCCTGTCCCTGTCCCTGTCCCTGTCCCTGTCAATGTCCCTGTCCCTGCCCCTGCCCCTACCCCTGTCAATGTCCCTGTCCCTGCCCCTGTCCCTGTCAATGTCCCTGCCCCTGCCCCTGTCCCTGTCAATGTCCCTGTCCCTGCCAATGCCCCTGTCAATGTCCCTGTCCCTGTCCCTGTCAATGTCCCTGCTCCTGCCCCTGTCCCTGTCAATGTCCCTGTCCCTGTCCCTGTCCCTGTCCCTGTCCCTGTCCCTGTCAATGTAACTGTGCCTGTCAATGTCCCTGCCCCTGTCCCTGTCCCTGCCCCTGCCCCTGTCAATGTCCCTGTCCCTGCCCCTGTCCCTGTCAATGTCCCTGCCCCTGCCCCTGTCCCTGTCAATGTCCCTGCCTCTGCCCCTGTCCCTGTCTTGTGAATATTTACTTGTGAAAACTACGACAACTACCAGGGATCCAAAGCTTTTTACAAACATTCTGTTATGTTAAAAATTATTTAAAAACTATTAGTAACTACAACATGGTAATGCTGCTGTGTACAGGTGCGTAGGTTATGTCTTGGACCTCTGATGACACTTACTCATAGGTATACTTTGAGCTAATCAATCAGCGAAGAGGTGCGACAGAGATACATGTAAATTACTGGTTTCTTTTTCTTTCTGCCGACGTCGCCAACCCACATACAGAGAATCCAATACCTTTCCGCCTCTAGCTATAATGCCTCTATGAAATGTTTGCCAATGATTTCTGCGGTACATGATTGAAGCAGTCAAAAATAAATCGATTAATATTGAATACATTTTTCAACTCAGGAAATGCCCACCGACTTATTAACCAAAGGTCTTTTATCAACTAAGCATTATAAGTTTATGCATATGCTAGGAATTAAGGCTAAATCAAAAGAAAACTTGGTTGAAAGTTCACCTTTATTTTGTTAAGTAGGGGTGTTACAATATAGGTAGATTACACAATTTAAAAATATATTTATGGTTAGGTACAAGCTGTGGAAGTCTGCCACCAAAGTTATATAAAAAAGAAAATAACAAAGAAGACAAAACTTGAATCAGAAATATTTATTTTATTTATTTTTATTTTTATTCTTTATTTTTTTTCTTTCCTTATTACTAAAAGTAGATTAATAAAAACAAAGAAATGGTATGTACAAAGGCGAGCTTAACCCAAACCTGAGTTTTCTTCCAGCAAACCTTAGAGTGAATAGAGGATAGCAGAAAAACTTAGAGGCAAAGTCGTGTGTACGTTAAACTATAAACTAACTAGAGATAGCAATTAATAGATATAATTTAGTTAAAATAAATATCATGTATACCGACACGTATACTCATTATGAAATATAAATACCTATACTTACACATATTTATAAAGTAATATATATTCAATTTATAAATACATACAAATATATATACATACATATACTAATACATATTATAAGTCTGATTTATTGTTGAGAGAGAAAATAATCCCTGGTTCTCCGCTTGAACACGCTTAGAGAAGGGCTATCGCGTATTGAATGCGGTAAGGCATTCCATAACCGAACAGCAGAAACACTAAAAGAATTGTCATAACGAGTAGACGTATGGGAAGGAGTTCGAAGGAGAAGAGAAGAAGAGGAGCGACAGGGATTGCTCCTGGGAACAAAGTGCTCGAAGCGCTCACGCAGATATGAAGGAAAATTAGGGTTGTGTAGAATTGAATAAAGTAAGGAAAGGATGTGGACGTCTCAACGCCGCCGAATAGGTAGCCAATTCAGTTTCTTCCGAAATTCTGAAACATGATCATATTTTCTCAAACCAAATATGTAGCGGATGCAAAGGTTTTGCAACCGTTCTAGCTTATTCCAGAGTTCTTCGGTAGCGCCGAGAAAAGAGACATCATCATAGTTAAGAATGGGAAGGAGCAGGGATTGAGAAAGGTAGATTTAAGTTTGAAATGGAAAAATATTTCGTATCAGTTTCAGCAATTTTTAAAATAGCACTGCGCCTACGTTCCAAGAACCGTCTCAAGCGACCCTTGTAGTAGCTGGGCAGGTGACTTAAGTAATTTAGTTCATAGATATTGTTCTCGTAACCGTAGTATTGAATGAGCAAAGCCTCGATTGAGTAAGCACTTGGCTTCACTAGATAGTCACAATGACCGGGTCCAATAGACCCGTCAGAAAAAACCACGTAAGATAAGCTGCCTGCTATTACAGCTATACCATTTGTAACACGGTACGGTGCTTTATATATTTTCATATAAGATGTTCCTTTAGGTAGTGCATCAACTTTAGTGTTCCCATCTGGACTATGAATGTAGACAGTATGATCTGATGTGTAGAAAAACAAAGTGTTTTCGGGATCCAAAACGATCCCTTGTGCGTTGATGACGTTATGAATTTTTTCTTTTGTGGTACCTCCATTAGTTACCTCGTACAGAATGTGATCTTCAGTTAATATGTATATTATATCTTCTCCATTGACTTTGGCGAGGCTGATTATGTTGTCATTAATCGTACCATATTTTTCAGCTTTGTTTTCTTTTGCATTGTAAAAATACAGCCCATCTGATGCAGCAAAATAAGCAGTCTTTGCTAAGGTTTTGTCAGCGTCAGCCTGTCTTCCATTATCAAGTAACTTAGTTACTTCTCCTTTCTTGCGGATAAACAGGCCTTTGTCAACTCTTTTTCCGTTTACGTCATCAGCTAACACGTAGAATAATACAGTGTTTAATCCTAGATGCCCATGGCCATCTTTAGAAAGTGGTTCTATGTTAAGCCCATTCAATGGAAATAAAATATCGACAACGTCGTATTCAGTAGTGTGAACTATAAACCTTTCTTCAAAAAAATCTTCATCGATGGTAAGTATGTCGTCTTCGTCTTCTGCTTTACTAGTTGGCACTGTGACGGAAGACAGAACATTGACGTTCATTATGTTACCTGAAAATAATAAAAAGATTGTTCTTAATTTTGTGATATTCTTCAACTACTAAATAAAAAACATTAATTAATGACCTGTGAATAATTAAACTATAAAGTTTTAAGAAAGTATTATGTGAGATGTAAATATAGTAGACCTACATGATAACCATTTAAATCGGTGTATTTGATAAGGATAAGAGCTTCGTGTTCGTAGAAAACATATTAAATCTACTAATAAAAAGAATTAGCAGAATTTTACCCTTACGTCATTAAAAACTTATTCATTTACAGCAAAGTGAAAGAAGTAAGAACGTAAGTGGATGTAAATTAAGCTCTGAAAGGCAGCCGCTCTGTAAGCATGAACATTAACGCTGACGTCCTACAAGGTTCTGTGCTACCCCCAACGCTGTTTAGCTACTTATTAATGAAATGCTGTCTATTGATGACATTCATTGCTATGCAGATGACAGAACCGGGGATGCTTATTACACGGGATGTGCCAACATTTCTCGTACCATTGCGTTAGAAAGTCATGAACAACTTGCGTCCAAAATCAAGAGCACTGGATCAGAAAAATCTGGTCTGGTCTGAAACTTAATATAAATACTCACTTTGGTTGCGGGCACAAATTAAATTATAATAATAATGAAATTACGATTGCGTTGCACGTCTATAAAAGTTACAATGGCTTATATATTTTTTTGACTTGCACTGCAGTATTTATACCCAAGAAATAAGCACTTTTATCAACTTTACTGAACTAAATATTAACAATATTATCACTTTGTAAACAATATTTTCTGATAAGTATTAAAAAGTTAAATAATTTTAAATATAAATAGCTAACTGCACCCCGCGGTTTCACCCACGTAAGTCCCGGTGCCGTAGGAATATCGGAATAAAATGTAGCATATGTGTTAATCCAGGTCTCCAGCTATTTACAATACATACCAAGTTTTATCGCAAACGGTTCAGTAGTTTTTGCGTGAAAGAGTAACAAACATCCATACATTCATAAATCCATTCATCCATACATCCTCACAAACAGTCACGTTTGTAATATTAGTAGGATAATACGGACAACGAAGTTTATAAGGTCAAAAGCAAAGATGAGATACATATTTCGCATAAAATTGTTATCGAGGATAGTGAACTTCTGAGAAAGAGACTGATCTTTTTTTATATATTTACCCCTTTATCATCAGATCGTTACACGTAACAAAGACTCTGACTTATCACCAGAAAAAAAGGCAATACATAATTTGTTTTTTATGGCATATGGGGCAAACGAGCAGACGGATCACCTGATGGTAAACGACTAGCGCCACCCATGGGCATCTGCAACTCAAAAGTCACAAGTGCATTGCCGACCTTTAAGGTGGGAGTAGGGGAGGGGGGTAATAAGGAGCGAGGAAGGGAGAGAGGAAGAAGGAAGGGTAAGGGTCTCCGGTTACATAAACCACAAGCTTGTCACTCTCTGTCATCTAAAAATATACATTCAAGTTATAAGTTGTCTTGTTGAAATGTGATAAATTTGCTTCTCACGCCTTTCTCACTTTGGGAGAGGCAAAGATAACAGCCCGCCACTTACTTCTACCATGAAATACCCCTAAAAGAAATCATTGATTGGTGATTTATAATACTTCAGTATCGATCATATTTTAGTGACATTTTCTTGGTATAGAGGCGATCACAGTCCGTCTCTTGTTGGCAATGCCCGTTTCTTGTCAGCCGGCCAGGGTTATGCGTCACCTGCCCGTTACCCTAGCAGAAGCAGGCCTGAGACAAGTCCCTTACAAGACTCGCTTGTGACGGAACACCGTGTGGACTGCGATTTTAGTCGGTTCATTGCCGACATACCACTTCATCTATGTCCCGGTGAAGTACGATGCGTGGGGGTTTCCACACGATAAAAAAAAGGTTATTGGTCACACGTCGTGTTCGAGCCGCTACTACCATCGCGGCACTACTGAGAAACGAGCCAAGTGTCAAATTGTTTTGAATAGTATTTAATCGTACAACTATAAATTCCTTTTTTTCCAACAAAATATTCGAAAGTAGCACCGAAATATGCACACAATAAACTTAAAAAAAAATATTTATTCTAAATAAAATACCCTTTAATCAATCATATTTCTCTAATAAAGTACCCAACATAATAATTAAGTAGCGTTTTAATAAACACTAAACATGGTAACAAAACGCGGTAACTCAGTTTCTGACATATTTTTAGGCTAGTATTTAACTGTACATCAAATAATCTTCCTCTTTTTTATATAAAAAAAATCCCAATCCTATTCAAAAACTGATTGCACAGCAAAATAGTTACCTACCTCAAAATATTATTATATTAACAATTTGAGTTCGTTGATCGAGTTGAGTTTTAAAAATAGTATATTTCTTGGGTCAGCTAGATGTTAGATATTAATTAGATAAAAAAGGTAATCTTATTTGAACTAAACTAAAATATTTTTTGGTTTGGTTCTTTGTTTTTTTTATATATTTTAGTAAAACATTGAAATTATGGATCACTAACAATTACGCTAGCGCACGCGAATAAAGCAGTTCGGGAGCGCTTTTTCTTCCGACTTACTAAACAAAAATTAATGTTTAAGGCTAGCTGAGAGCTTGCTAGCTTATATTTCCACTTCTTTATTCACTTGTTTACTCGCTGATTGCTCAACTAGATCTTATTTCATACCGCAAGCACCATCTTATATGTATACTTGAATCGTTATTTCGTAGAGAGTTTGTAACATTTCCCTAAAAACTGAAACCATTCTGAAATTTTCTAATGGGTCATTCTATTCTGCTGTAAATTTATTGCAACTTGGCCTAAAAATAACATAAATTGTCCTTTCGGTATTCATTTCTGAACTTGCCAATTAAAATTAAGTATGTTTTACTTATTACTATAAAAAAATAATATAATTTCTTAATTTTCACCAATTTAGAAAATATTTAAACAGTCAATGTCATATCCTGTGAACACGTATCCAACGGGGGTTGTCAAGTTTGAACCTCGTAAAAAATTGATTAATCAAAAGAAATACTTATTATAAATATGAACATCACTAATTATTAGTCTATTAAAAGGCCTCATAAATAAAAAAAAATACATCATGATTTTTTGTCTAGATCTTGTAGATTCTACTTCCGTATCTAAAGAATCGTCATTTCTGTGAACAATGTTAATTTTGGCAATAAATTCTCCATGAAACGATTTTATTGAAATTATTTTCTACCATGATCATAATGTTTAGCTGTGACTTCGATGACACAAACAAAACACAAACGGACGCGTGACTCCGTGACTCATTCCATGAGTCACGCGTCCGTTTGTGTTTTGTTTTATTTAAATAAAATATTTGAGGGAATAATTTTAGGTTGGTAAAAGGTTCGTGCGTCAATCCTGTTAACATCACAAAATTCGTTAAACATTTGGTTTGAGAGCTTAACATTGATATTTTTGGAATACATAACCTAACCTGTAATAAACATAAAAACTGTCGCGCGTCATTATTGTAACCACTTGCTCGTCAAATCTGTGAACATCATTCCTGTGAACATGACGAGCACAGATATGGTTATTGATAGCAGGAATGACGAAATTAGTGTATTTGTGATTTATATAGCAAACGTTTGAAGGAATATATAGTATACACCTGAAAGTACGAACTAATTGCGGACGACGAACGATATTGTTTGAGGGAGTGCAGCTGTACAACAGATTGCCAGACGATGTAAAAGTTTGCGATAGCATGTCTATATACAAGAGCAAACTTAAGAAATACGTTGATGAAATTTAAATGTTATATGCATAATTAAATAAAAATAAAATTAAAGATAAAAATGTATAAGCAAACATGTTACAAATATTGATGTATAACCCTTTAAAGACTTTCTAACACGCTAGAGATATAATTCACTATTTACTATTTAGAATTAAGTATTATTATGTATCTCATTGTAAGTGGACTTAATAAGTTCTTATGAGAAAATAAATTCTTTAAACCCATATAATAATTTCGTGTATTCTAATTTATCCTCCCGTTGCGTGTTTCGTGAACATACGTATGTGCATCGATTGCAGGTGCACCACGTGTCACGTGTACATAGGGTGTACAAATTAACTTTGTGACGATTTATGAAGGTATTTCTAACTGAAATATTTTTTTATATAATGGTGGTATACTTGTCTACGCATTTTAACAATTTTTTTGAATGGTACCCTTGAAATAAATATAAAATAAAATGATTTGTTGATTTTTCAACAGTCCGCCATTTTTGCGTCGTCAGCTAAAATTTTGTGTAGTTTGAAAAGTATTTTAAAGCAGGAAACGGTTAGTGTTTTTACTTTATTCTTATATCTAATTACTGATAAATATATGAAGAATAATTATAAAACTACATAATTATGTATAATTACAAATAACAAGCAAAAAAAAGTGATATACTTTTGAAAACAAAAAAAAAACTTCTTCAAGCGCGAATATTTATACTGTTTTATATTGGAAAATAAAATCAAAAGTATCTAAAATATATATAAGTTTTTTGATAATGTATATACAAATATATTTTCATAAGTAGTTAAATGTGTGTACGCTTATATAAATCGTAATTTTGTTTCCAAAATCATGTTCTTCAAATTTCGGTGGTCGAGGTGCCGGCGGCGGGACGCCATTATGTGACGTCACATAAGTACAGTCATTTACAGTTTATTTTTCAAATTACTATGCAATATTGCACGAAATGGCGTCTTATTATATGTCTTAATTTATATGACTATTAGTATAATAGTAATAATTATGTCAAATAATACATTTAACATGGTTTAATGTTCCGAAACAAAGGAAATAATTTTTACGGAATATTATGTTGATTATGTTATAATATATATCTATCCTAATATTATAAAGCCAATTGGTAGAACGCGCTAATATCAGGAATTACTGGTTCTAATTGAAAAATAATTTTAATATTGGATAGCCCATTTATCGAGGATCGCTATTTATCACCAATAAGAGCGGAGCATCAATGAAAAATATTGCAAAAACGGGGAAAATTTACAATCGCAGACGAAGTTGCGCGGGACAGCTAGTTAAGTATAATATATAGATTTTACAAAACTAAACTTTGGGGCTAGTTCAATGCAATGGCGACCTTTACATTTAAAATCTCACTAGTAGTGCTACTACACAAGAATCATTAAAATGAAATAAAAATGCTTTATTTTTTTATACCACATCGGTGGCAAACAAGCATACGGCCCGCCTGATGGTAAGCAGTTATCATAATCAATGTATTTGTTTATAAAAATTATACATATCATATATAATTTTCATTTGGATAATATGATAAAAACAACTTTTAACAATATTCACAGTAATTTTTCATCAATACATATGATTACTTGTCCTGATTGACTGATTAATTAATGCAGAGTCTAAACCGTTACAAGTTACAAACTTGAAATTTTGGCCCTTGATGTTACTTTGATTGCACTTTTATGTTGTAAGCATCCACTAAGAAAGTATTTTTGAAAATTTTACCCCTAGGGGGGTAAGAAAAGAATGAACAGTTGTTTGGAAATCCGACCGTTTTATATTTTTTTTTTGTCTGGTGTCTCGTATTTCACACTCGTCTGTTAACTTTTCAGGTCGTCAGTCCACCTGGGAGGCGCGAGTGTCCTACCTCTGCTTTTTTTCCGATCTATGGCTCTATGCCCAGTAGTTACCCTGCAATAGGCTGATTAATTGATATAACTTATTGATATAAATAGGAATACATTAGGAAACATGTGATTGTGACTTGCATATAATTCGCAAGTAAAACAGACGGCGCCACCTATATTTTATATTTTAAAACAAAAGAACTTCCGACTAACTGTGTTAGATTAATTACCCCAAAATAACAATTTTACGCATATTCCTTGTTTTGTACAAGGAATATGAGTACATTTGTTATTTGGCTTACGAATTTAGTAGCTTTCTTTCAATATAAAATGAGCAGGTAAGTTTAACATGTATATAGTGTTGTTTATTTCATTATTATCATTTATTTTACTTGAGTTACATATCAGAAGAGTGTTTATTTAATAAAAAATCCAATTTTTTTATCTCGGGGTAAAAATACTTCCAAGTCGTTAAACTTAGATATTTGGCCTCCATACCACTGAAATTTGATACCAACACAAACATAGTCTTACATAAAATAATACACTTAAATATACATCTATGAACTAAATATAATATACGATTACGAAATGAACATTAATTAATCAAATGATTGGCGTCAGATGTGACAGATAATATCTATCACTATTAATGAAATTGAAAATTGTATGTTGTTTGATTTTGTTTGAAGAGCCCACATTTTATTTCTTCTTTACTCCCTGTTCCCGCCTCTTCAGCTTTCATTGAACGTTTTGATAATTAATCTGAAGTGGCATAAAAAGAGAAACAGATTGTCTATAATTTTGATAAAAAACGAATTGCTATTTCATATTATTTCTATTTTAAAACCAGTTATGAAATCCACTAATACATCAAAATATTAACATGACGTGCTAGAAGTTACTTCAATAATCAAAAATATTCTTTAATACAATGTAAATGTACAGGGCAAATACATTTAAAAAAAAATAAAGTGACGAAATTGATTGTTTAAAAATGAACTAATAAATACCTAATGCATTATATACTAACACATTTTTTGGTTTTTATTTGTCTAATGCTTTTAAAACAAATCGCAGACATACAAACATAGATGCATAAGTACAAATCGAATAGATAACCTCCTTTTCTGAAGTCAGTTAAAAAAAAGACAGACATACAACCATACACACATAGATACAGATCGAATACAGAACCACCAAATCGGTTAAAAAGTACTTTATTTTCTCCTAAACCTTAGTAGCAGGACGAGGATTTGGTAGTGTGGACATTAGGTACTTGGAACTACCACATAAAGTCTGTCATACCAATCGCTGTCTTATAAAAAAATGCGATTATGTTTCTTATGATTAGAAGAGAAGGGTTCAATGTACCTATATATGCAAGTATTTCTTCCAACACATGAAATTAACATGTGACAGTTTGAATTCGTTATGTTTGCAGAGAAAAAAACTTCGAAGTGTTTTGAATCCTGAATTTTAAATCAGCGCTCGAATGATATCACTAATTTTCTTACGTACTTAATATTTATAACTCGTTGAATCACACTCAAATCACACTGCAGGTACTTAAGGTTAACGTCAGCGTAAGCGCTCGGACTGCATGCATTTCACTGATTAGACAATATATGTATAAATACATACAGTTGGATAGGTGGGTAAGAAGTAGTAAGAATAAACAAAAATAAACATAAAACCATACGCTGAATTTTCAGGTGGCACAAACATAAATATGAACATTTAAAAAATATTTAGGTAGATCGTGTGCTTATTTGTTTAGAAGTGTAAAAAAAGTATATGTATACCTCTATATAACTTGGTAACTTAACAGCAACTCATTAATGTTCATAGGCCACACTAACTGCTTAGCATCGGGTTGACCGTGTTTTTGTTTGCCTTATTAGTATCAAAACCAGATTAATTATGTTACTAAGTTTAACATTTTAATTTTTTTTTATATTACATATAATACATACATGTAAAAAAAAAGTACATATCTATTTTAAAAATATACTCCGTACTATAATCATATTATTATATCATAATAATACACACACACACACACACATTTGTTACACACAGTAAATAAAAACTTCTCTGAACGCTCTTGAAATAGTAACCTTAAACCATACGAACTTCAATACAACAAGTCTTTTTATGGTCACCTGTACTTTGGTGTGCAACTACGTCACAGGATTGGCCGTTTGGCGCGAATTCGTAACCAAGGTCATAAGTCGCGTCGCCTCGGTAAATAATGGCGGACCGAATTTTCGATCGCGATGTTTTTTTGTTTTATTTGTGTAAACAATGAGTTTGAAAGTTAAGTAGTGATCGTTGTGTATGTGTTTACATGTAATCTAAGAAGTTATGGTGGTATTAGAGTGAATGTGATATTAGTTTGGTTTTTATAAGTGAAAATATTGGTGGTGTTAACTGAAAAAAGTTAAAAATAAAATATATTGGATTGTTTCGCCAACTGGTATGTAATTATAATTGTTATAAATATATTATTCTAGTAGCCCATGTAACTGGGATTAAAATGAGATATGGTGTATTTCGCTAACATAATGCAATATTACGTAATCATTGTTTTTTTGAAGTGTTATGCCGTTAAAAGTCGTTAGCGCGAATTTCAAATCATTTTACGTATTTTGCCTAAAAATCACGCGAACACGTAAAAGGTTAACTTACACATAGATTATATTGTAAATAGAGCTTACTGTCAACTTGGCTTTATATTAAGAATTACTAAACCTTTTAAAAATCCCTAGACTCTCAAAATATTATATTTCAGCTTTGTTCGATCACTCATAGATTTCGGTTGTATCATCTGGAGTCCGTATTATGCTTGTCATATTAATCGTATTGAGAAAATCCAAAATAGGTTTATTACATCATTGGATTACCGTGGTAATCATGAATATATATCATATGAAAATTCACTTGGTCGTCACTTCCTCACTACTCTTGCTAGCCGACGAATAATGTTTGACCAGGTGTTTCTTGAAAAAATAGCATTAAGGGAACCTAGACCTGGCTCCCGTTCACTTAAATTATTCTCAGTTCCTTTTTATTAAACCA
Organism: Euplagia quadripunctaria; assembly: GCA_963859945.1. Taxonomy (NCBI): domain Eukaryota; kingdom Metazoa; phylum Arthropoda; class Insecta; order Lepidoptera; family Erebidae; genus Euplagia; species Euplagia quadripunctaria. Next base: position 3,258,066 of record OY982585.1, read on the forward strand.
TTTATACTAGTAATAATTTCTTCAGACGCAGTGTTGACACATATAATAATAAGTTTAAAGACCTCGATATATTCAACAATAGTTTGACTACTTACAAAATTAAATTACGCAAACAACTCGTAAAAGACCATTCGAATAAATAAATTGTTATTGTCAGTGGTGTCGATAATTGTGACACTCATCATCATTGTGTGCATGACTGTACGTGCTCTTGTCGGGTATCCATTGTAATGTACCGTATTTTTAAAAGTTATGGAACTCAAGGTCTATAAGTACCGTATTGTCTCCTAATGAAAAATTGTATATGACTGTCTGTTTCCTGAATAAAATAAAAAAATAAAAAAAAATAAAAGGGTGGCCCTTGCCACCATAAATCACAGGACATTAAATATTCTAAACTGACGCCCCGCGAAACCAAGTCAGCAGGGTTCTCCTTACCCTTGATATGACGCCATGGTATACCGTCAGTTAATTCCTGTATTTCAACGACACGATTTTGAACAAAAGATTGTAAGAGACTAGGAGCCATTTGTAACCACCCCAGGACAATAGTTGAGTCTGTCCAAAAGATAACCGACATGAACTTACAACGCAGTGACTCATTGACCTTGTGGAACAATTTGGCACCTAATAATGCACCACACAACTCTAATCGGGGTACGCTCACGGGTTTGAGTGGTGCCACCTTACCTTTCGAACATAGCAACCTAACCGATATAATTCCATTGTCGCTCACTGTGCATATATAAACACAGGTGCCGTACGCTGTCTGTGACGCATCCCTAAATACATGCAATTCTACATACCTAGGATTGTACGGTATAACGTGTCGCTCCATCCGGACAGTTTTAAGTAAAGCCAACTCATTCACGAACTTATACCAAATTTTAACAACTTCTTGTGACACTTCATCATCCCATCCCAATTTTAATAACCATTATTTCTGTAAAACTATTTTAACAATCATTACAAAAGGGCTCAGTAATTCTAATGGGTCGTATATTTGTGAAACCGACGATAATATAAGTCGCTTTGTAATAACTTGATTACTATCAATTGCTAATTGAGTGCTAAAGTATAACTCATCACTTAAATTGTACCAATTTAAACCTAATGTTTTACTGTGACTGTTTTCAGTAAGTGCTAATGATTTTGAACAGTCTAAGGAAGTTCCCGATATGTCGCACTTGAAATTAAAAAACCATTTCCCTACTACATAACTGCAATAATTCCTGCTTACTATCACGCCCGGGTATATAATCGTCGACATACATGTCTTCATATATAGATTGTCTCGCCTCAATATCGTCACACTCGTCAGCGAGTTGTCGAAGACATCTCACGCTTAGAAATGGTGCTGACGCTGTCCCGTACGTAATGGTATTGAGTCGATACATGCCTAGGGGATGAGAGGGATCCTCACGCCAGAGAATCATTTGTAAGTCACGAAGATCGGGGCTAATTAACGCCTGCCTATGCATTTTCTCCATATCACCACAGGCTATATACCTATACTGTCTGAAGCGTAGGAGTATCGAAAAGAGATCACCTTGAATAGGCGGCCCGACAAGCTGAATGTCATTATATGATTTTCCAGACGTTGTGGGCGCACTGGCATCAAAGACCACACGCAGTTTTGTGGTTGTGCTTTGTTCACGGTAAACACCGTGATGCGGCATAAAATAATGAGGGTTAGAATAGGTATGCACGCGAGACATGTGGCCTAAGTGACAATATTCTCGCAAAAATTCGCAATATAATTGCTTGCACATAGGATCGCGTTGTAATCGTTTTTCTAAGGCGTAAAACCGACGCTCAGCTTACTCGCGACTGGTCCCCAAAACTTGAGGAGTTTCCTTGAAGGGTATGCCTACGATAAACCTTCCGTTGAGGTCGCGTTTTGTATATTCTACGAAATGTTTCGCGCAGGCCCTCTCCTCTTCCGTTCGTGAGTCATGGATCTTAGTTATTTCTTCTAGTTCCCAAAACTGACGTAGTTGTGTGTCTATAGACTGGGTAAAATTGCAATGGATAATGCTGCTATCTCTGCGCGCCTCATGGTGGATAGGTCCCGAAATTGTCCATCCTAACTTAGTGTCTAGTAAGAAAGGTCCATTGCGCAACCGCACCTTAGCTTTTTTAAGTAAATCCCACAATATATCTGTGCCTAATAATCTGCTAATCTACATTCTTTAGGAATGAGAACTTGATTGCGATTTAATGGCACAATTGGTAATTCTGACGTAATATTTGGCAAAACAATACACCTAATGCGCTTAGTGTAAGTGTTGTCTCATGACCGAATAATTACATCGCAATTTTTTGTTGACTGCATCACAGTACTACCAACGCCTCGTATCTCGTGAGCGGACTGTATAAATGGAAGTTGTAATTTTTTACATAAAGAATTTGTAATTAAACAACGTTGACTACCGTTGTCAAGGAGCGCACGTGCAACATGAAACCCTTGAAACCGGTCCGCTATCTCAACCAATGCCGTAGATAATAAAATAGAATGTGAGAATTCGCAGCGCGTGTGTGTTTGAATGCTTTTGACAGTAACCGAATGTATAGATGTGTTCATATAATCACCGCTAGCGGCCGGCTGCTCTGTAACAATAGAATGATGCGCTCAAACCGGTTTCTCGGTGACTTATGTTTGTGACAAGGCTCGTAATACTATCGTTAGTCATATTTTTGTCTGTATCCAACAAAGAGTTGTGTTTTTGTTACACAATCTGCAAGTACCGAGCCTGCACTCCTCGATCGAATGACCCGATCGCAAACAATTTTTGCATAATTTTTTACTGTGTACAAATTCGAGTTTATCTTTAATTGATGCGTTTAAAAATTGTTGACATGTATAAAGCGCGTGATTAGTCTCACATATTAGACACTGCTTATTTCGTGGTAATTGCCGATCAAATTTATTGGTCGAAATATTGCAATGTACTTTATTATTGTGTTTGTAATTATGTGTTATTGACTTGTTGTAGCCTAAACTTAAGGTGTCTAACATATCTGCTCGCGTTTTTAAAAATCCAAGCAAATCATCCACTTTACACTTTATATTCGAGTCATTTTTTGTTTTAAAAATTGTGTTTTTATATTGTTTCCACTCTCTTTCGGTAATTTCGTCAAGTTTAGAAACAATAATAAAATTAATGAGTGTGTCCCATGTTTCCGTCGGTTCTCCTAATATTTTTAAAGCGCGTAAGTTTTTCAGAACACAATCAATTAATTTTCGTAATAAGATAGGCGACTCCTTTGTTAATTTTTGAATAGTAAATAATGCTTTAACGTTATTATGTATTAATAAGTTATTGTTATTGTATCTATTTTGAAGCAATTCTAGGGCAATTTCATAATTATTCGATGGGAATTCTAACTGTTCTATAACTAAAGGAAAATTTGAGCTCTAATACAAAATTATAATTATATTTGTTTTTACCATTAATAATAAACATTTAATGTCTTATATTACAAATTGACATTACCTTCTGCCGGTGTAAGTGTTATCTCCTTTAATACATCTTAAATTAACACTACCACAACACTCCCACAATAGTCTACAACATGGAGTCCCTCATCAAGACAATTGCTGATATGAATATGATGTTCAACAATCGCATGGCAGAATTTGAATCCAGAGACCGCCTTCAAAATAATACCAGCACTTCCACATCAAATGCAAATCTTGAAGCGGAGTTTCTGATGTTCAAGAAGTTTGTCCTTCAAGCCCTTAATGACATTCAACATCAGGTGCAAATGTTGGCTCAGTCTGCAGATAACATGGAGATGCGAAGTAGAAGGAAGATGTTGCTGCTTCATGGTGTAGCCGAGGACAAAAATGAGGACACTGTAGTGTTGGCCAGTAAAGTCATTACCGAACATTGTAAACTTAGCGGGTTCACCAAAAATGACATCAAAAGAAGCCAAAGGATGGGTCGGACTCCATCATCAAGTAAGCCCAGACCTATTCTTGTTAAATTTCAACAGGTAACTACCCGAGATTCAGTATGGTTTGCAAAAACAAAATTGAAGGGCACTGGTGTCACTATATCAGAGTTTCTGACCAAGTCGCGGCATGAGGTCTTTATGTCAGCACGTCACAAATTCGGCATAAACAAATGCTGGACAAGAGAGGGCAATGTTTATCTTATGGGGCCTGGTGATAAGCGGCATCATATCACGTCACTTCTGGAGTTAGATGCTATTTCTGAAGATCCAGTGAAGCCGGATGCGGTCACCAAAACAACTACGGCAAGACCCAAGCGTGCCGCGAAAAAGTAAGAAAATATGCTGATCAGGCTATGGTTCTTGTTTACAATTTTATTATTGTTTGTTGTATGTAGGTATTTCTTAGTTCATAATCTTAGTTTGTCATCCTAATTTCACTATCACTGCAGATTACCTTAACATAACATTACATGCTTACTATACCAACGTAAGTATTAGTAGATTACCCTGTTTTAACTAATTTCACAAACTTTTAAACTTTCGAGACAGTGTAATGTAACTTTATATCAATAATGTCATTATGTCAATGCTACTAAACTGTCAGAACAAGATTGCGTTCCGTTCCATAGTTTTACTCTTGATTTGAGTTCCATTTTGGTTTGAGTACTAGCCTTTTAGCAATTTCAATGGTTTCCTGTCAGAAGCCATATTATTAAAATATAAATCGCTATTATATTACCTATTTAATTTTTTATCCTCCTTGTTGGAACACAATCTTAAATAAATTTTGGTTAATTAACTTGTTTGTGTTAAATTTACATTGTGCTATTGTTATTCTTTTTATATTTTGTTAACATACAACCGGCAGACGGATAAGATATTCAAATATTTATAGTAGTCTTAAAATAATATTTTATACGCATATATCTATTTATATATATATATATATATATATATATATATTTATATATATTTTTATACCAAATCTAAAATTCTTAAGTTGTACTGTGTAATTTATAAATATCTAATATTCTTAATTTATACCGTAATTTACAAGTTATATAATTTTATTATATTTTATTAATATTAATAATGTCATCCGCCACTAATAGTGATACTGAAGATTATTTTTCAGCATCCAGCGATAATGATAGCTTTACTAGTATTCCTTCACTAGCAGAAACAATCTCGACTCAGTTTTCTGATGTTCCCAGGAACTTAAATGTCGTTCATATAAATGCCCAAAGCATACCGGCACATTTCCCTGATATGCTGACAAGTTTTAACTGTACGAATATCCATGCAATTCTGGTGTCAGAATCTTGGCTAAAGCCATGTCTTTCTACCACGTCGTACTCGTTACCAGGCTTTCAGCTGATACGAAACGACCGTATATGTGGACGTGGCGGTGGTGTCGCCATATATATCCGAACTCACATTCCTTTCTCCATTGTTAGTATGTCACCTCAACCCCCTCCTGTAAATGCTGGCGAGCATATTTTCATAGAAGTCTTACTCCAACACTCAAAAATACTTCTCGGTGTCTATTATAGTCCCTCCTTACGAGTAGACTATTTCTCTTCACTCGAAGTAATTTTAGACAATGTAACCCCTTCGTACAGTCATACTATAGTCATGGGTGATTTCAACACCTGTTTACTTAAAAACGATTCTCGTTCTTCCTCCCTTCGATCTGTTTTCGAATCCAAAAATCTTTCCATTCTTTCACTTAATCCTACACACAATATGCCTAACCGTAATTCATCTCTCCTTGATCTCATCCTTATTTCTTCTGTAGAGCATGTCGCTAAACATGGGCAGTGCTCTGCAGATTCATTTTCCTATCACGATCTCCTCTTTCTTTCCTATCAAATCCGTACCCCTAAACCCAATCCTAAGACACTTTTACACCGTAATTTTCGTGATGTGAATCTTGAGGATCTTCGCAGAGATGCCGACAGCATCGACTGGAGTACATTATTCAACTCACAAAGTGTTGATGAAAAAATTTCCATATTCACAGACAATATAATGCATTTGTATGACAAGCATGCACCAGTTCGTCAAATAAAGGTACGACATCTGCCCGCACCTTGGCTAACAGAAGATATTAAGACGGTACAGAAAAAGAAAGCGAGGGCACATACGAAGTACAAGAGCCACCCTACTACTTCAAACTGGGAAAAATTTGTCCTTATTAGAAATCACTGCAATAAGATGTGTAGGAATGCTCAGCGCCGATATATCCACAAATCCGTTGAAAATGGTGATCCAGTTAAGGTCTGGAAATTTCTTAAGTCATTAGGGGTCGGTAAATCACGTCCGAACTCTGCTTCAAAAGATGTTGATATCAATTCCTTAAATTCATATTTTTCTGCCTCCTCCAATTTCGGAGGGAGCACTAAAACTGCAACGCTGAATTATCTTTCTTCTCTGCCGACTCCTGACTGTTCTCCATTCGTTTTCAGTCAATTTTCTGCTTGTGGTGTTAAGAAGAGCATACTGTCAATAACTTCTAATGCAGTAGGAAGCGACAACATCAGCCGTAATATGGTACTTCCTATCTTAAATGAAATTCTACCCGTGATCTGCCACATCCTTAACTATTCTGTATCCACTAATGTTTTTCCATCTGCCTGGAAAATGGCACAAATCACTCCTCTCCCTAAGAAACCTAATCCTTCCTCTTTCTCAGATTACCGTCCCATATCTATTCTTCCTTTTCTCTCTAAAGTCCTTGAACGTCTAATCCACACTCAATTAAGCTCATTTCTATCAAAAAATTGCCTCTTAAATCCTCTCCAGTCCGGATTTCGTCCTGGCCATAGTACTACAACAGCCCTAGTCCATATTACGGAGGATATCAGGTCGGGCATGGAAGAAGGAAAGCTGACGGTCCTTGCTTTACTAGATTTTAGTAATGCTTTCAACACCGTGGACTCTGATGTCTTGCTAGGTACATTGTGCTCTCTTAACATATCTCCATCAGCAATTGATTGGTTTCATAGTTACCTGTATGGTCGCCAGCAGCGTGCTTGTATTGAAAATGTTTACTCCTCTTGGTGTGCTACATCTGCGGGCGTACCTCAGGGCGGCGTGCTATCCCCATTACTTTTCGCAGTCTTTATTAACTCCATTACAAATAGATTACTTTCTTCCTACCATCTTTATGCAGATGATCTCCAAATTTACTCTAGAGCTGCTCCGGATAATATATCAGAAGCAGTTGATGTTATTAATAGGGACTTAACGCAAATATGTACCTGGAGTAGGGACTATGGGCTTAGTGTAAATCCATCAAAAACGCAAGTCATTGTAGTGGGCAGTCCTAGGCTGAACTGCAAAATAAACTGGCAACAAATGCCAGCTATTTACTGCAACGGTTCACTTATTCCATACAGTGACATGGTTAAAAACTTGGGTATATATCTGGACAGGTGCTTATCCTGGGGCCCTCAAATAGAAAAAGTTAGCCGTAAACTTTTTGCAACAGCGGGATCTCTGCGAAGGCTCCGGAACTTCCTACCCACCAACACGAAAATTGCGCTCGCACAATCTCTTCTGCTTCCTATCCTTGACTATGGTGATGTCAGCTATTTAGATCTCACCGAAGACCAACTGAACAAACTTGAGCGGCTCCAAAACGTCTGCATTCGATTCATATTTGGATTACGCAAATATGATCACGTCTCAGAGTATCGTTCTAAGCTCAAGTGGCTACCTATACGCTTTCGCCGGCATGTTCATATTCTTTCTCTCTTGTATAGTACTCTATTCCATCCACACACGCCCTCTTATCTCAAAGAACGATTTGAGTTCTTACACAACACACATTGCCGGGACCTGAGATCATCAGAGAATTTGAAGTTAGAAATGCCTAGACATACCACACAATTTACAGACAAGTCCTTTTCGGTGCAAGCGGTTAGGCTATGGAATAACTTGCCGGTGTCAATTCGACAAGCCAAAACCCTGCAGGCATTTAAAAAACTGGTCAAGGAATATTACTTGTCATTATAAGCGGTAATTTTATTTTATGTAATGTATATATGTATTATATTATGTGATTATATATTTATGTATATGTGTAGTATGTTTATGGTAATATAAGTATAGTATACTAAGTATATACTAAAATTAACTTTAACCTATTTCAGTACACCACAGACTACCCTGAAATATATTTGTTAATATCCGTACAAAGGTTGTCTGGAAGAGATCGCCGTGAGCGATAAGACCGCCACTTGTTATACCTGAATGTCTACATTATTTTTGAATTGTATCTCACTTGAAAGGTGTACAATAAAGAGATAAATAAATAAATAAATAAATAAAGCGGCACTACCTTTTAATGACGATTTCAAATAGTGGAATTTTTGTATGCTTGTCAAATGCTTGGATTCGTGAATCAGCGATATAAAGGTGTCTCTGTACTCCAGCCAATGTTCACATGAACCGTCAAACGAAGGGAGGGTAATTGTTGGCAATTTTACTGATTGGATATTTGAACTATGACTACTAGAACCTTCCGCGAAATTTAATAAGCACTCAGCCTGAGCTACTACATTATAATATGAGTTTTCAAATTGATCCCGTTGATATAACTGCTCCTCGAGATCCTTTACAGAAACTAATTCCTCAATTTTTGTTTGTAGATCATTAAATTCTTGAAAAATACTTTCAGCAGTTTTCGTGCGTAACTTTAAATCTGCCTTCTCTATGGGAGACACTAAACTAACACTAGTCAAAGTATTTAGATAATTAGAAAATCTAGTTAATCTGCCTTTTGTTATACCTCGTTTTCGAATAAGGTTATTATTATATACGGTTTCATCGCCTGGAATGGTTAACCTGACGGGCGATTTAGCACTTGACTTATCAGCTGATTCCAATGTGGTCATGTTTTGTTATGGAAGGAACTGATTTACTCACGGTTTTACGAATGTTTCACACCTAGTACACTGATAAGCACTGCACAGCTAAATTATGATGAATCAATTTTGAATGAAATTATTAAATAGATTAGACACACAGATTGAAGAAATGTCGCTGCGGTTTAGAAGGAAAGTGAGATGGATGGCCGTACCGAAAGATTATGATGCGTGATGTTCCGAAAAGTCTCTTCCTCAATCTCCAGCTATTCCAGCAGCAGATGAAGCGTATGTATAATTGTTCAGAAGAGCAGTAGCTGTCTGAATTCGCGCCAATTTGTCGTTCACTTTGCCACACGAACAACCGTAGGTCGGTAGCCCAATTCTGTTGATGTATCCGGCTTCAAAAGGAACATATGTTCGATTTAATAGCCCTTTAATAATAATAATAATAATATAATGCAATAATTTCAAAGATATGTGCAACCTAAGTAGTGTAGCATCATCGTCAACGTCTATCATTGGTCGGACGCATATGGCGTCATTTATTCGGTTGTTGATTGGTGCTCGCACAAACTGATACAACTTCGAGATATCCTCAGGCATTTTCTTAAATCTCGATAAGTATGACTATGTATGAAGACCTGCAGTTGCAGTTCATCACAAAGATGTAATATATATAAAGTTAATTAATTAATTAATTTATTTATTTATAACTTTATGCACATTTGGTACATTGGCGGACTTAATGCTTTAGGCATTCTCTACCAGTCAACCATCGAGTGATACAGAGAAAAGAAGAAGTACAACATTTTTCTGTAGCCTAATACATATATATACATATATATACTATATAAACACATCATATACTTACATAAACATACATACATACATGCATAAAGAAGTAGGTTAGTTGACGACCGAAGGTTTCAGTCATGGTTATTACACAACAGTTGAAAGTGTGGTGTTAAATAAGAAGGTGGGAGGTGGGGAATTGAGGATAGTGAATAGGGAAGTGAGTGCGCGCATTTTTCGGCGTTGACGAATTGGCAACCATCTAAGCTGGGAACGAAAGGTGGAAATATGGTCATATTTATATAACCACTTTATCGTTATTTTATATATAACTAGCTATGCCCGCGACTTCGTCCGCGTGGAATAGTGTATTTATATCTAATCAACAGCCTAAAAAATAAGTTTCAAGAGCTTCTAGCTCTAAATATGACGATACTTCTATACAACTTTTCATCCCCACCTTTCAACCCCTTACACCCCTTTTTTCGCATTAAAAGTAGCCTATGTCATTTTTTAGGCTCTAGACTATCTGTGTACAGAAATTCATTTAAATCGGTTTATTAGTTTTGGCGTGAAAGGGCGACAGACAGACAGAGTTACTTTCGCATTTATAATATTATATTATATACAGTAAGGAAGTAAGGATTATCGTATTGCATAAACTATTCAAAACAAGAGTGCAAGATAAATCCTACGTCAAATACTTACATTTATATATATATGTTTCTATGTGAGTCAAAATTAGTTATTTCAAGGTCATCTTTAATGAACGACAAATATATTTATCGTCAAGAGAAAGTATCTGATACGTAGCCAACAGCTAAGCGTAAAACAATCGCATATCGCTGCACAGTTATTTTCGTTTTCGATCTAGTAACTAACTCAGACACTAAACGCATAACATAGGAAGATATTTAAAAAAGTCGCGACAAAACTAAATACACCGCAAAAAGAATCCACCAAATTATATATTACTAGCGACCCGCCCCGGGTGCAATGATGATACTAAATATACTACAAAATGCCTTTATACACAACATTCACAGCTTTTTTGTCATTAGACAATACAAACATGTTTTCTTCAGAGGTTACTCTTGAAAGAGCGACATATAATTGGCCATGTGAAAAACACTCAACGCTCAAATCTAAACCTGCAACCGCCGCAACCGCTATGTCCCTGCATTTTAAATCTGTAATATCTTCGAAAATATTCATTGAAATTACATGCTGTAAAGGGCCATTTTAATCTATATTAAATTCACAATATATTTAAGATACTTAATTGGATAAGGATTAATGCTGTATTGCTTAAAATCGCTTCGTAAATAAGCCATTATTTCTCGTAAAAAGTAAAGGATAAAAAATGGTTATTGTGGGTTATTCCTAAGAGATAGACATACCATCGCTGACTTTTTTTGTAGAACTGTTTAAGGTGTACAATACTGTGGTATATTATTTTGATCTATCTCGTAGGGTTTAGCCAGCGTTTGCAATATAAACGCAAAAAAAAATGTGTTTATGACATCACATTAGAAACCTCTAAAGTTATCAGTGTTTCTCTACTATGCATGTATTATACATATAAACTTTTCCCTTGAATTACTCTATCAATTAAAAAAAATCGCATCAAAATCCGTTGCGTAGTTTTAAAAATCTAAGCGTACATAGGGACAGACGGACAGCGGGAAGCGACTTTGTTTTATGCTATGTAGTGATTTAATTTTTCACAGATCACGTCACTTCAAAATTTGAATAAAGAACTTCGCACTTTTTACACTTTTGTTTTTAAAACAAAAAAAAAATGCACAATAAGGCAAATGAAACCAGAACGTAAACGAATGTTCTGTTTTCTTTCATGTTACAATATGTACTTACTTGTGAAATAATTCGTTATCCGACGTACCGTGTACTATCGTTCAACACGACCTCACAGTCGCGCTCGCAAACTGAACTGAGCCGGCTCTCAAATTTTTATTTTTGCAAAAGAATTTCAAGAGCTTCGAGGTGACCTTTCCTATAAATCTCCCTTTCTAAGGAGCTCAAGTGACGCTACTTATCAGCAGGCACATAATTCTCTACAAGTAGTGGTATTTCCCGGTTGTACGGGAAATACCATTGCACTAGCTATAATAACTACAAATGCATAAATCACATTTATATTATTCCATATTTTCATTTACATATTTTAAAATGTGGCCTATTGTATGTATGTATATACATTAATTTACTAAACAAATTGTTGCATTTACGTCCTTTTTTGCCTGATGTTTCTGTTAATCAAAGATAAATTAGAAGCACTTACTAATAAACTAATAATAAAAACTGACTAGTAAAGTAGGTAATACAGAAAAAAAAATGGTAGCACACGATCGGAACTAAACAGAACTGTGTGTAATGAAGTTATCAGACACCTTCCTCCTATTATGTTTTTACACCCACTTTAATACTTCCTAGAACTAAATATATTACTAATTAATTTCAACAATTAACTTGATCTCTGTTTGACCTGCAGGTCTGATAAAACGAAAACTACGACGCTATCGACAACAAATAACGTCACAAATTCTATTAACAATCAACAACTTACTAACAACACAACTTAGGGCTAAATAATAGTTACAAAAAAGGAGCTGGTACTCCCCGAGTAATGTTAGCCCGCTATGAAAGAAGGCCTTTCTTACCTACAAAAAACAGAAAGCGGGGATTCCCTGAGCATGGCTAGCCCGTGCCAACATAGAGTACCGTGGCAAAAAAAAGCGCAATGGATGCGTTCTAAAACGGCGTCCAATCAAGGTCATTGGGTGAGCAGAACCGACTGACTTGATCGTGTGGACGCTTATAAGCCAATTTTATAATTTAGTCTGCCTGTAGGCGTTGCTAAGCGGATGATCTGATTTTTTTAAAGGATGTCATTATTAACGCGTTATTAAGTCGTTTTTTAGTCCCGTGGTTATATTTATAAGATGATTTATATTATAAGATTAATACCTTTCTTACAAAGGTCCGTCTAGCATAGACAATATAAAAATCTTGAACTTTTTTTATTTTTTTTATATTGTTCAAAATAATTATAAGTACAAAACATTTGTTACATGCAAGCGACTCACTTAAACAATAAGGGTTTTTGTGTGAGCAGTGTTCGCCATACATATTACGTAGGTATCCATATCTTATATGTACCCATAAGATATAGATACCCTTTTATTACATACAGAATCTTAAATTAAAATTAGTTGAAAATACAAAATCCTATTTCTACTTAATATTTGTTGGTGCACGCGTGCATGCGCAGGTATACACGTACACGCCGATCGCGCGCACGATATATATATATATATATATACACACACATACATATACATATATACATACATATGTATATATACATATACACATACACATGTATATATATATATATGTATACACATACACCTACCTATAACCGCATTATGCATATGCATAATGCATTTGCAGGCAACTGTATGTGTATGCATGCATTGGTGCATATGTATCCCGCATATATAATGCGTGTTGTTATAACCCTCTCCTGTACCCAAATATGCTGATTACATCTGCAGCCAGGTATGGCCGCAGAAACGCTAATCAGCACTTTTGGCATTAGAGTCGGGAACTGTCCAGCGACAAGTCAGTCTACGTTCCACTCTCGCGCCGAGCGGTTGCCTAGGGGTCCCTTTTATATTTTTGTATGACAATAAATGTCTTAAAATTCATTAATTTCTTTTTTAAAAAGCCTTCAAAGAAGGACCTTATAACATTTTGGTGGCAGCGGTGGGATACGGAATCCCCAGTGCCGATTCGCGCAACCAAACCAATTTTAAAACGTATAGACTCGCCGTATTCTGCAAACTATATATTCCAAAATTTGAAAAAGAAAGTAAACTTATCTTGTGGTTAATTTGTGACCGGTGAATGTGCTCTGCATATCCTGTGAACTGTGCTCACCTTGTGAATATCCCGAACACGCCCTGCAGACATCCTGTGAATGGTATACTTACGTGAAGCCTTCGAGTACTCCTAGTCGTTGTCCGTGTTTGCATCCTGGTTTTAAGGCATCCACGCGCATCCTAGTTTTAATCCTGCGAAATTACGACATCCGTGACTCGCGAGTGTTTCACGAAGTGCCTCCATCCTGTGAAAGAAATATATACGTGCATATATACAACTGCTGTGTGGTGGCGGCTGCTGTGTGGTGGCGGCTTAAGAATACAAACTACCACCCCTTTCCGTCCTGAGGGTGTCGTAAGAGCCGACTAAGGGAGCAAATCAGGCAGATATCATCACTGCCAGAGAAGGAAAACTCGAAATAAAACCCTCTACCAACCCGTCTGGCCAACGTGGTAACAGTAGGCTAAACCCCCCCAATGAAAAGAAGCCACAAATAATGGCCCCCAGTTCCCGGCGGTCCCGCTATTCCTGATTACGGTAGCGGTCGTGGTAACGGCTAGACAGGGGGTGCGAAGAATCTCCGGGCTACGGGAGGCTACCATCAAAAACTACAACTGGCAACCTACAACTGCAACACCCTACGGTTAGACCAACACCTCACCGAACTTGAAGTGAACTAGGCCACATAAACTGGCACATCTTGGGGTTATCCGAGATTCGAAGACAGGAGGAGGACACCATAACCCTTAAATCAGGCAACCTGTTCTACTTCAGAGAAGGTGATCAGCTCTCCCAGGGTGGTGTCGGTTTCCTTGTTAACAAGGACTTCATCAGCAGCGTTGTGGAAGTCAGCAGTGTTTCGACTCGGGTAGCGTACCTTGTACTTAAAATCTCGAACAGGCATTCCTTGAAGGTGATACAGGTATATGCGCCGACCTCAACTCACTCTGACGAAGTCGCCGAGGCCATTTACGAAGACATTGCCAAGGCAATACACGGTACCGCCAAGGCTACTTACAGCGTTGTGATGGGGTACTTTAATGCCAAACGAGAATCCGACCCTATAGAGTGGGGCGCAGAAATCACAGGGGGCAAATGCTAGTCAACTTTCTCGAATAACAGGGGCTCTTCTTAATGAATTCCTTCTTTAAGAAGAAGCCCCACAGGAAGTGGACTTGGCAAAGCCCCGATAACGTGACCAGGAACGAGATAGACTTCATCATTACCGACAGGAAGCACATATTTAGGGATATCTCTGTGATCAACAGATTTAACACTGGCGGTGATCACAGACTTGTACGAGGCACTCTAAATATCAACCTCAAGGCTGAACGATCACGGATGATGCGGTCTACCTTCCGACCTACGCTGCTTCAAGCAACTCTGGGGTCTGAAAAGTTCCAATTGGAACTTCAAAATCGTTTCGCAACGCTGGAAACTACTAGCAACGTTGATGAGAAAACCGACACAGTGGTCAAAATATTGAGGGACGTGTCTCGAAAGCTGTTTCCCGGAAAAAGCAAACAGCAAGAGTCTAAGCTCTCTCTCGAGACGCTCGAACTTATGTGGAAAAGGCGTGAGCTTTCTGCCGCTCATCAGTATTCGTCAGATGGGAAAGCCTTGAACCAGAAACTTAACACTCGCACAATAGAGCATGCGATTGAGCGAAACAAGGGGTCAAAAGTGTTTGCTCAGCATTTGGGCAGGCCCCATCTGAAGAAACTGAAGAGTGATAATGGTACAACAATTGTCTCAAAGTTCGAGATTCTCGAGGAGATCGAGAAGTTTTATGGACAGTTGTATGCATCACGGACGTCAGAACCAACGAGACTCAGAGACGATGACCACAGAGCCCCGTTAACGCGCCATTACACTGAGGAGATTGATGACCAATACGAGACCCGAGATTGACCAATACGAGATAGAGGCGGCTCTCAAGCAGCTGAAGAACAACAGGGCTCCTGGAGATGACGGAATTACTACTGAACTCCTAAAAGCAGGAGGGATCCCGATCTTAAAAGAGCTAGCAACTCTCTTTAATTCCGTCATCGAGCAGAGTATAACACCTAGGGCATGGAGCGGGAGTGCGGTAGTACTGTTCTTCAAAAAAGGTGACAAGACCTTGTTGAAGAACTACAGACCCATCTCACTCCTCAGCCATATCCACAAGTTGTTCTCGAGAGTCGTCACAAATCGTCTCGCGAGAAAGCTCGACGAGTTCCAGCCACCAGAACAAGCGGGGTTTCGAAAAGGCTATAGCACCGTAGACTACATTCATACTGTTCGGCAGATTTTGCAAAAGACTGAGGAGTACAATCAGCCGCTGTGTATGGCTTTTGTGGACTACGAGAAAGCCTTCGACTCCATCGAGACCTGGGCAGTTCTGAATGCTCTGCAACGATGTCGTGTCGACTGGCGATATATCGAGGTGCTGGGAAGCTTATATAACACCGCCACGATGACCGTACAGCTCCAAGACCGGAGGACTAATCCCATAAGTTTGCAGCGAGGCGTTAGACAGGGGGATGTAATATCCCCCAAACTATTCACCAACGCGCTTGAGGACGTATTCAAGACACTGGATTGGACTGGACGGGGAATCAATATAAACGGGGAGCATATCTCGCACCTTCGGTTTGCCGATGACATCGTCTTAGTAGCAGAGTCGCTGGAGCAGCTGGGTGAGATGCTGCACAGCCTAAATGAAGCATCTCGACGCGTCGGTCTTGGTGTGAACCTGGACAAAACCAAAGTTATGTTCAATAAACACGTCACACCCAGACCGATTGACGTCGAAGGGTCGACGCTCGAAGTTGTTCAAGATTATGTCTACCTTGGGCAGGTTATCCAGCTCGGTAGAAACAACTTCGAGAAAGAAGTCACCAGAAGAGTCCAGTTAGGTTGGGCAGCATTTGGCAAACTACGTCGACTATTCTCATCGCCCTTACCGCAATGCCTCAAAACGAAGGTCTTCGATCAGTGCGTCCTACCTGTAATGACCTACGGTGCCGAGACGTGGACACTAACGGTGAGGCTAGTCCACAAACTAAAAGTCGTGCAGCGGGCCATGGAGCGAGCTATGCTTGGAGTCTCTTTGCAGGATAAAATTTACTAGTATTACTAGTAATCTTTACAAAAAAATAAAAATAAAAAGAAGAACTAAAATTACCGACATAGCTCGCAGAATAAGCACGCTTAAGTGGCAATGGGCTGGCCACGTATGCCGAAGGACCGTGCAAGCGGATCTTAGAGTGGAGACCGCGAATCGGTAGCTGGGAGGGACTGGATGCGGAAAGCGGAGGACCGAGTACTATGGCGCACATTGAGAGAGGCTTATGTCCTGCAGTGGACTAGAGTAGGCTAATTGATTGATATATACAACACAAAATCTGTTTCCGAAAATGGTGTGAAAGTGAAAACCTAAAATCATTGTGTGTGATACTTCTGTGTGGCATCGCTATGCTGTTGTTCCGAGAACTAGCTCTTATCGCCGCCTACATGTTCCTGTGAGTCATATCAAACCTTTATTATTATAGTGAAAAGTGAACTCTAACGTCTTGGTACCTTTAATTCAACCACATATGTTTTGTTTTTGTACATTTTATTCTTATTATGCCTAAAGTGTCTAAAACTGAAGACGTAAAATTTATTGAAATCCCAGATCTTGACAATCCAGAAGCAAAATCCCCTATATTATCGCCTAGATTTACGAAAAAATCTTCCGAAATGGAACTAAACATTTTATTGAAATTCGTTAAACAATATGACGGAAGTCGCGAAAAACTCAATTCTTTCATAACAAATTGTAACAACGCCTATGATCTTGCGTCTGAAACTCAAAAACCTATTCTGTTCAAATACATTTTATGTCAATTAACAGACAAAGCAGAAACTGCCTGTTCTATCAAAGATTTTTCACATCCTGGGATCAACTCAAAGAATTCTTAAAAACGCAGTTTTCTGAAAGAAAACATTATACACACTTCTTAACTGACCTCCAAAAAAGTAAACAAACTCCTAATGAAAACGTAGGGCAATTTGCATTAAGAATGGAGACTTGCCTATCACATTTACTCACAGAAATATCACTCTCTAACCATAAGGCTAAAGAAATCCCAGGTCGCACTGCGGCAATGGAGGATCTGACCCTCCACCATTTCCTCATGGGACTACATCCCCGTATATCGTATATAGTTCGGTGTACGGCACCTAAAACGATCAATGAAGCTGTCAATCTTGCTATTTCCGAAGAGCGCATCCAAGAAACTCTACAGACGTAGTAATAGTAATAACAACGCGCAACAGGATAAACAGAATAACTCAAACCGGTTCAAGCCTAAACCCTTCTCTCAGAACCCTAGTAATAAATTCCAACAAAGACCGATATCTCAATCGAACTCTGGGAATTCTAGTAAAACCAATTCTAATCTTACGTGCCGTTACTGCAAAGAAGTAGGTCATGAAATAAACAATTGTCAAAGGCGACAAGCCGGGAATAAACGTTATTATGCTTCCCAATATCAACCCCAAGGTCAAAATTAACCTTCTGGACCTCCTTTTCTTATTCTAAGCAAATAAATTTTGTGGACAATGACTGTGACGAAGCTAATGAATCAGAATGCGAAAATCCCCAAGATGAAAATTTAAACCGATAAACGTCCTGGAACCGTGCCGCACGGGACGTCGGTTCAAAGACGGCACACATCTTAAAAGGGTAAACCCGTTTAATCCCAAGGTTACTAAGGTATTAGCAACACCCAAAGAGGTTATACATCAGAGTAACCAGCTCCAAAACGGCAAACTCGATTCTAAGATTACTAAGGTATTAGTAACACCCAAAGAGGTTATACATCAGGGTAACCAGCCCCAAAACGGCAACCTCCATCCCAAGGCTACTAAGGTATTAGTAACACCCAAAGAGGCTATACATCAGGGTAACCAGCCCCGTGTGCTTGAACTTTTGCAGCAACTGGAAAGAATCTTCTGTAGGAGTTAAGCATGCTGAGAAATCTTCGAAGCTCCTTCACCGTCTTAGGCACTGGGTAATTCTGAATAGCCTGGACTTTGGTGTTCAAAGGCTGAACACCAGAAGCAGATACTTGGTACCCAAGAAAAGTTACCTCTGGTTGCCCCCATATACACTTGTTTGCGTTAATCAAAACGCCATAGTCTGCCAGACGTGTCAATAGCTTTCGTACGTGAGCTTCATGAAGACCAGGGGGAGAGAACACCAACAAATCGTCGA
Organism: Euplagia quadripunctaria; assembly: GCA_963859945.1. Classification (NCBI taxonomy): domain Eukaryota; kingdom Metazoa; phylum Arthropoda; class Insecta; order Lepidoptera; family Erebidae; genus Euplagia; species Euplagia quadripunctaria. Next base: position 3,276,843 of record OY982585.1, read on the forward strand.
TATACCCGTAGCAGAAATCTAGACCGGTAAGCACTTCATCTATGAATCTCTGAAAAGTCTGGGCCGCATTCCGTAAACCAAAAGTCATGTACGGAAACTCGAATAAACCAAACGGAGTAGTTATTGCAGTTTTAGGTATATCAGCTGGATGGACCGGTATCTGGTTATATGCCTTTACCTGGTCAATTTTAGAAAATATGGTGCATCCATGAAGCTGCTGTGAAAGTCTTGAATGTGACGAACTGGATATCTGTCGGGTATAGTGCAGGCATTGAGTGCGCGGTAGTCACCACAAGACCGCCATCCGTCGTCTTTCTTCTTCACCAGGTGTAGCGCTGATGACCATGGGCTCTCTGATCGCCTAGCAGTGCCATTAGCGACCATTTCGTCAAACTCCTTCTTTGCTACCCTAAAACGCTCTAGGTCTAAACGTCTAGGCCTGCAGGCCACTGCCGGTCCAGGCGTTGTTCTAATAAAGTGTACTGGTGTACTGTAGAATGTTTATTAGGTCTAGATTGTGAAACAGTACCTGCAGGACGGGTCAACTCCGGGAACTCACGCAGCAGCTGGTGGAACTCCGTGTCGCCACTCACAGTTTTTATAGATGCCACGTCGTCCGGGACTCGTTGTGGAGCTGCTGACACGGTGAGTGACGTGATGCCATCAATAAGCCTGTGATTACGGCAGTCTATTAGTAAGTTATAAAAACTAAGAAAGTCGATGCCTATAATTGGTTTCGATATGTCGGCGATCGTGAACTTCCACTCAAATACTCGGCGCAGGCCTAGGTCCAGATTGAGTTGTATGGGGCCATAGGTATGTATTACGGTACCGTTAGCAGCGGTTAAACCATATTTAGTCTTATAACACGGTGTCTTAACAGCTGACCGTGGAAATACACATAAGTCTGAGCCGGTGTCAACAAGGAAAAGCATTTTAGATCGTCTGTCAGGTATAAACAGTCGGCCTGTACCATTCGGGCAGTCAGAGGCCGCTAATTCCGGCTGCCCTTTGAGTTTTCCGCTCGCCACTCACAGGGTTGTACACATTTACGGGCTCGGGAACCGTAAGTGTAATGGTAAAAACAGTGAGGGTGATCAGGGGGTGGCTGACGTGGTCGTGAGCGAGACCTGGTATCTTTTCTGTTCCTACCCCCAGTACAAAAATGTGAACGGCTACGTACCTGATGCTGTGAGTCCAAACGAGTGGTTAGTAATGCTACCTGTTTACTGAGCTCGCTAATTTGAGTAGCCATCTCCTGTACTAATGAAGAATGACCCGATGCGGAGGTGCTTGCCACCTGGTGAGGTCCGGCGGGCGCGATCTCATGTACTGTATCAGCTAACTCCGCCAATTTATCCAACGTAAGCTCGGGTTGGGACGCCAACACTGTTTGTAAATTGTTAGGCAGGCGACTCGACCACAAAGTTTTCAAAAATTCATCCGGCATAGATGGTCCGGCCAGATTTTGAAGGTGCCGTAAAAATTGCGACGGCTTTCTATCGCCCAATTCCTCATATCTCAGCAGCTGTTGAACTTTACGTTCTTGCGATGCCGATAAGCGCTTGATAAGCTCCGCTTTTAATTTTCCGTACTTGTCTGTTACCGGCGGCTTAGTTATAACATCTTTTACCTCCATTGTATAGCGAGATTCTAACGCACAAACGACGTACTGTAACTTTGTTGAATCCACGGTTACGTTGGCTATAGCGAATTGGCACTCCATCTGAGCAAACCACATCTCGGGGTCATCTGGCCAGAATGGGGGTGGACGTACACCCACACGAGATGTTTCCAGGGAAATCGGTGCTTCTTGTTCTCCTCCCATTGTCGGTGGTCACCAGTTATGTAAGCGTGTACTATGTAAGAGGAGTTGAAATAAAAAAAAAAGCACTTAGAAAGTCAACGTTTAAATTTGAAAAATTACAGTTACACGGAAGGGTAGAAAGTTCACAAGCACCAAGTTATAAAAAATAGTTTACAGTTAGAAGCAAGTAGAAAAGAGTATACAAAAGCACAGAGGAGAAAATAGCACGGAAATTGAAAGATTTTCTACAATTACGCGGGAACGTTATTAGCAGGCGTTTAGCGGGCGAGCGTGAGTGTGCCTCGAGCGGACGCGAACAATGCACTGACTGGAGGGAGTAGGCTCAAACCGAAGCGGCGCCCGCGCGCCCGAACGGCTCCGAAGATTGCCGAGGGCCGTTGAATATATTCCGCTACAAGGCTGATGCATCTGGCCAAAAGAAATGGCGTATAGTCATTGACTACCGCAAATTAAACGATATCACTATTGGAGAAGTTTATCCTATTACTCAGATAACTGAGATTCTTGACCAATTAGGCAAGAGCTAGTACTTTACCACGTTTGACCTATCATCTGGTTTCCATCAACTTAAAGTTGTGCCGGAAGACCCTAAAACTGCTTTCTCAGTCCCACAGGGACATTTTCAATTCAACCGAATGCCTTTCGGGCTTAAGAATGCCCCAGCCACTTTCGAGAAACTTATGAATACGTGTCTTACTGGGCTTCAAGGCTCACGGTGCTTTGTTTACTTAGATGATATCGTATTATATGCTTTCGATTTAAAAATGGCCATTCCGAACCTCAAAGACGTCTTTCAAAGACTCAGAGAATTCAATTTAAAACTTCAAACGGAAAAGTGCGAATTTCTAAGGAAAGAAGTCACCTGTCTAGGTCATATCATCACTCAATACGGTGTGAAATCCAATCCGGATAAGGTGAAGGCCGTAACACATTATCCAGTCCCTAAATCCCCTAGGGTCATTAAGTCTTTCCTGGGGCTAGTATCGTATTACAGACGTTTTATTCCTGACTTCTCAAAACTTACAAAGTCTTTAACGTCACTCCTCAAAAAGGATGTTCCCTTTAATTGGACTAATAAACAGCAGCTTAATTTAAGCTCTTAAAACTAAAATGGTCAAAGTATCCTAGCATATCCTGACTTTAGTCAATCCTTCCTTTTAACTTGTGACGCTTCTAATTATGCCATATCAGCCATCTTGTCCCAAGGTCCCGTGGAACACGACCGACCAATAGCATACGCTTCTCGTACCCTGAAAAAAACGGAATGCAACTACAGCACTACAGAGAAAGAGTGCCTAGCAATAGTGTTCGGAACGAAAACATTCCGTTCTTATTTATACGGTCACCGTTTTACTATTTTGACTGACCATAAACCCCTTCAATGGTTGTTTAATTGTAAAGATCCCGGATCCCGCCTAAAAAAAAAAGCATTTCTGCCGAACAATTAGAAAAATCTTTTAGTGAACCAGAGGGTCTAGATAGGGACCTACTCGATTTGTTGACATCACCTGCCTCTTTCCCGTCAGAAGAATTAAATCCTGATGTCTTACTGGAATGTTGTACTCCTGATCTTGATAACATCCCATCTCCTGGGGAAATTCTCCAACCTGAAACTCCCTTGATACCTGAAAATCAGACATACCCTCTAACTCCCGAAGTAACTATTATCCAACCTGAAAACCCTTCCTTACCTGAAAGTCTAGTACATCCTTTATCTCTCGAAGAACCATTCGAACCTGAAACTCTTTTCTTAACTGACAACCCAACAAATCCTCTATCTCCTGAGTTGGTCCTACAACCTGAAAGTCTCACACAAACAGACTTCAATTCTATTCTTGATCTGATCACTGACGATTACCCAACTTTCCTAAAGCAATTATCCAACAAAAATAGAGTCTTCAATAAAAAATCATTGAACACAACGAAAATTTATTAAAAACTTCTTGTAAAATAATTATAATCCCCACTTCAATAGATCTCGACGAATCAAATCCCTATATACAAGAAGTATTAGACAACTTAGAAGATTCAGTACAACTCTTGAACCAAGAGAAACAACTACACACATACACTAAATTAAGCTTGCGTAACAAAAACTATTATTTTTTATGCACTAAAGTACATCACTTCGATGAAACCCTATACCAAGAAATATTCGAAACCTTAAAAACAGTGCGCAATGAATTAATCGTTGGTGAACAAATCGAAAAAATCACTATTTCTGACTTCCGTGACCCATTCGAAAGACTTTATAAAAATATACAATATTCTGAGCAACCTCTTTCACAATACTAATATAGAAGTAAATATTTATCACAATAATATAACATATCCTTCACCATCTGAGGTGAAGAAAATCCTCTCTGACAACCATGATGTACCAGTGGCAGGCCACTCGGGTATTGGCCGTATGTATAATACATTAAAAGATTTATATTATTAGAAAGGTATGCGCAGTGACGTAGAATCATACGTGAAAAAAAGCAGGCTATGTCAGGAAAATAAAGCGTTACGCAGCATAAACCGCGCACCAATGCAAATTACAAGCACATCCACAAAACCCTGTGAGCGCGTATCATTAGACATCATAGGACCCCTCCCGGAATCCGGACCTGCAAAACTAAAATTTATATTAACATTACAAGACGACATTTCAAAATTCTCTACCGCCTACCCGTTACGAAGTACAACCGCCGAGGAAACAAGCGAATGCTTATTACATTTTATTTCCATATTTGGTATTCCGAAACTAATCCTCACAGATCAAGGTACCAATTTTACATCCGAACTATTCAAAAAGACGTGCGACTTCTTAAAAATGAAACAATTATGGTCAACCCCATACCATCCACAGACCCAAGGCGCGCTTGAAAGGAGTCACTCGACTTTAAAAGAATACCTAAAATCTTTTGTCGATGAGAGTCAAACAAATTGGCCTCCCTATGTTTATACAGCTATGCTTACCTACAACATAACCGTACATTCCACAACGCATTATACACCCTACGAAATAATGTTTGGTAACAAACCATTCATCCCAAATACCATAACCGACGAACAGTTAGGCGCTACATACCCTGACTATGTACGAATGTTACAAAACCACATGAAATTTGCAAGAGATAAAGCATTAGAATATGTACGTCAATCAAAATTATCCTCTAAGAACTATTATGACACCCACACTCGCCCAAGACAGTATAAAGTCGGCGATTATGTTTACTTGAAAAATCATTTAAGGCTCCGAAAAGCTTTATCACCTATATGGAAAGGACAATATACGGTTGTCAAAATTCATGGGAACAACACCTTGTCTTTGCTAATAAATAGACGACATGTCCGTCATCACTACGACGAAATAAAACTTGCTGAAGTCGCAAGCGACTTGCAACCATAAAATGATTACGTTCTAAGAACTCTTATACGTCTTTTACTTTTACATTATATTATATACATTACATACATTTTACAAACATATACACATATACTTTATTTTTAAGTTTCGTATTAGGTTAAACATAAGTTTAGTTAGTAAAACTTAACTGCAACTAAAATAGTATAAACTTAAATAACTACAATAATAACATAATAAGTTATATGACAATATACTTACAGCGCATCGGCAGAACCATGGACACCCTACAAATATATCCAACCAATAGCAACAAGTCTTGGTATCTATTTTGATGAAAAATTAAAAGCAACCGAAGGTGTACTCAATGTCATCATGCCCATGGAAATGTTGCATTTCAAAACGCACATAGATAATATTAACTCGTCATTCCAGATGTTTATGAACCTATGTAAACAAACTAAAATTGTGGTAAGCTCGGAATGTATTAGTACAGTGGAACCATTGTTGGTTCAACAACAAAATATTATTAAATTATTCGGTTCGACCTCCCACTTAATTGACAATAGATCTAAACGAGCCTGGATTGGCGGGATGGGTACAATTCTTAAACAAGTTTTTGGCACTTTAGACGAAAACGATGCAATAAAATATGATAAGGCCATCGAATCAATACATACAAAACAAGATAAATTGTTATCTTTTATAAAAGATAATATCTTAATAACAAAGTCTGTTATTTCTTCGTATACTACGTACTCAATTCAAAAAATAAAACAGAATGAAATTACTCTCAATAACGCCATTGATCAATTTTCAATCAGTATTCAAAATTTAACTTCGGTCTCTGATAATTTTGAGTTACGATTAAATCTAGACTTTATCCTAAATTCTTTGGAGAGATCCATGGTCACCCTATCATTCCAACTCGAAGAAATAACAAACGCAATATTACTCTGTAGTCAAAACACACTGCACCGGGCAATCATGTCGCCCACTCTTTTGTACCGAGAACTAAGTGATAATATTAGACACCTGTCGAATGACGTGAACTTACCTAAACATCTAGATAACATTGTGAAAGTTTCTACATTATTATGTTATTATTTTAATAGTAAATTAGTACTTCTCTAACGTGTTCCTTTAGTTTCTAATCAAGAATTTATGTTATTTAACAACATGGCATTGCCAACACCACATGTTAATCAATCAGATATATTTAGTCTTATTATACCTAGCTTTAAGTATATGGCTATCACTAAAGATAAAACAAAATATTGTAATTTAGAATCATTGCAAGATTGTAAAACCATAAGCCCGGTGGAGTACTTATGTGACATCCCGGTAATCTATAAAACCGATTCAAAGCCTAGTTGTGAAAGTGAACTGATGTCCAAAACGATTGTGAATATTCCTAAACGATGTAACAGTAAATTCATTTATGGAAAATTAGATACTTTTAAATCATTGGCTAATAATAAATATATTTACATACAATCCAAACCAACTAAGATGTCTTTAGATTGTCAAAATTGTAATCAGATACATGAAATAATTATCTCCGGTATTGGGATCCTTTCTACACCTAGTGATTGTATAATTTATTCTAAAGGCACCATATTGTTACCTAGATACGATAATGTTTTAAATTTAACCTCGTCAATAAACCTGCTAGACTTTAACCTTTTATCAAGCAATTGTTGCAATATAACTAAAATAAGAAATGTACTATGGACTAGTTCAAGATGAATTGATTTTGTAGAAAAACAAACAAATATGGCTATGTAAACTTTAACTTTAACAGCTGACTGAATTGGACCTGCGTAGTCCAAACCTATATTTTCAAATGGGAAACCTGCTAGAAGTCGCTGCCGTGGTAAATCACCCATAATCGGACTAACCGTTTTACCCATAAAACGACAACATTGCACACATTGCCGGCAGCACATTCTGGCTAAATTGCGACCTCTTATGGGCCAATACGTATCTCGTATGGACGCCAACAGTAACTGTGGTCCAGCATGAAACAATCTTTTATGCTCATAATTAAAAAGCAACTTAGAAAAGTGATGACTAGATTGGATAAGTATCGGATGTTTTTTATGGTAGGGAAAATCTGAATGTTGTAACCTACCACGAATACGCATTATCTTATTTTCGTCTAGAAAAATGTTAAATTTATTAAGTTCACTTTTCTTAGGTAACGGTTTATTGTTGAGTAGCAACTGGTAGTCCTTAAAAGATTGTTTCTGAGAAATACGTATAATATAATTTAGAGACCTATCTAATTCATTAGGATTAAGAGGACCACGAACAGGTTGCTTCCGACAAGCGTCAATAAATCGTAAAACATAAGCTACTGTTCGTTGAAGTCGTAAAAAGTTTGAAAACCGTGTAAAATCAATTAATTCATTTAAGTTGTTCTCTTTAAATACAAAGTGCAAGGTGACGTCAGATTTCATTTCAGGCAATATTTCATTTAAGTTCATTAATTTAGAAGGCCAATAGGATACTTCTTTCATTAAAAAATATGGACCGGACCACCAATCATCCAAAGTAGGTAATAAGGGAATGCTTACTCCGCGAGACAAATAGTCAGCAGGATTTTGGTCAGTTGGGACATGTCTCCACTCACAGCCACCAGTCTTATCCAAAATCTCGGCAACTCTGTTGCGAACAAAAGGCTGCAGTTTATTCGGTACCATTTTGAGCCACCCTAAAACGATAGTGGAGTCAGTCCAAAAGTAGGTGCGCCGCGCACTGACTCGTAATGCAGCAACGACTTTTTCATAAATGCGAACACCTACAAGAGCACCGCACAGTTCGAGTCTGGGGATGGTCATCGGCTTGAGCGGCGCCACTCGATTTTTAGATAGCAACAAACGCACTAAGACCTGACCTTGAGTGTCAACACTTCGAATATAAAGACAAGCGCCGTATGCACGTTCAGACGCATCAGTAAAAATGTGAAATTCTAAAAACTCATAAGAATCAATTAAAACTCTACGTTGAATATGAATTTCGTTTAATTTAGGCAAATTGATAATAATTTCATTCCAAAACTTACTAATTTCCGGTGATAGCTGTTCATCCCAAGAAAGTTTATGTAACCACAACTGTTGAAGCAACATTTTCATGACAACCACACATGGAGCTAATAATCCAAGCGGGTCAAAAACTTGTGAAACAATTGAAAGCATGTCACGTTTTGTATTTTTAAAATTAACTGACTGATTAATTGGAAAACCAAGGTAATCTGACATTGGCTGCCAACCAAGGCCTAAGGTTTTGGTTGACTCAAATCCACCAATATTCAAATCCAGTGAAGATTGGGGAAAGTCAGAACCAATCACCAGTTGCATATCATTCGACTTCCACTTTCTTAAATTCATCTTCGCTGAAGCGAGAGTTGGAGTTATTTTATGACGCAACGCTTTGACCTCTTCAAGGTCATCTCCGCCCGTCAAAAGGTCATCTACGTAGAAGTCGTGTAAAATGACCTCGGAGACCTTCTTATCAATACACTCTAAACCTAATTGTCGAAGACACCGAGTTGCTAGGTATGGAGCGCTGGCCGTGCCGTAAGTGACGGTGTTCAGTTGATAGGCTTGTAATGGAGATGACGGATTATCGCGCCAAATAATTTGTTGAAGATATCTATCATTAGGATGAACAACTATCCGCCGGTACATTTTTTCAACATCAGCAGCTAGAATGTACTTGTGTTGCCTAAAACGCAACACGATAAAAGATCGTCCTGTACCACGGGTCCAACCATTTGGATATTATTAATGGAAACACCAGTAGTAGTTAAACTACTCGCATTAAAAACCACCCTTAATTTTGTAGTGGCGCTGCTTTCGCGCAAAACTCCGTGATGCGGAATGTAAAGGGCTTGATCATCAATAAATTTACATTTTGACATATGGCCTAAAGTTTCATATTCCAGCATGAAATCCCTATACATTTTACAAAATTGAGGTTTAGATTTAAATCTACGTTCCAACGAAAATAAACAATGGTTGGCCCTTGACAAAGATTCACCTAATTGATCTGGAGAACATTTCAGAGGAATCCTAACACAAAATTGACCGTTGTCCAAATGAGTAGTGTTTTTTATAAAATGTTCCTCGCATAGTTTTTCTTCTGAGGAATACGGTGACGAAGTACACACTTCTTCAAGTTGCCAAAACTTTGTAAGTTGTTGATTAATTTTACAATTCAATTCATCATCACAATCTGAATACACCTCTATTAAATTACATTTTAAAACCTTAGAAGAAACACTACTTTTAATTGGACCAGAGACCAACCAGCCCAATTTAGTCTCACAAAGAATTGGTTGACCATCACCTAGTTTTATTCGCTGTGACTCCAATAAATCCCAGAAGATGTCTGCACCGAGCAACATGTCGATAGGGGCCGGTGAGTGAAAGTTGGGATCAGCGAGACAAACGTGAGATGGAATTGTAATTTTTAATAGGTTAACATGTGTACTCGGTACCTTATCTGTAATTGAAGGGAGAGTAAAACAATTCACATTAACACTAAAATTATTTCTTAAAGATTTCATTGATACAGTACACATTTTATAGGTAAACGATGATGAGTTATTGATACCCAAAATAGAATTGTTCACATTCTTTGCACTCAACCCTGGCTGGTGGTACAGCCTTTCTGTTATGAGACATGACGTGCTTCCACTGTCAAGCACAGCACGAGCAACATACTGCTGACCATTTATCCCCATGACTTTGACCAATGCAGTAGACAACAACACATCATCCTGTTCAACACTCGCGGAGAGTGACAAACCGGTACCAACAGCTGGCTGAGTGGGTGACAAACCGGTATCAAGAGCTGGCTGAGTGGAGACATTCGCACTGCTATTCACGTCATCACTGTTGGAAGAAACACCAATGGAGTCTGACCTTGAGGACTTAAAAGCATTGTCAACGTGAACTAAAGTATTATGCTTGCGGCGGCATATTTTACAACCAAGCTTTTTGCATTTGTTTGCATAATGTCCCGGGTTAAAACAATTATAACAAATCTTATGTTTAGGTAACAACTGCAAACGACCTTCGTTGCTTAACGATAAAAACTGAGGACAACTACTTAACCTATGATCACCGTTACACATAACACAATTATTAGGTTTATTAGAATTACCACTGTCTTGTTTATTATTATAACCAGAATGGTTTTTACTAGAATCCTGTGCCACCGTTGTTTTGATCTGTTTAGTGTGTTTACCTGTGTTGGAGTGTTTAGTAGATGTAGATGTTGCCAATTCCAACGTTTCCAATATCTCAGCACGGTTTCTAATGAAAGTGATAAAGATTGAAAATGCAATTTTAGAATCTTTAGCTTGGCAGCCTTTATACTCTTCCCATTCACGATAAGTTTTACTGTCCAACTTGTTTGTGATAATATAAATAAGTAATGTATCCCAGTGTGATACAGGTTCGCCTAGAGATTCAAGGGCACGTAAATTTTTGTTAATAATATCAAGTAAACCCTTCAAATTTACTGATGGCTCCTTCTGAAGAGTTTCAATTTGAAATAAAGCAGAAACGTGATGTTGGATAAGCAGGTGTTTGTTATCAAACCGCTCGCAGAGAAGATTCCAAGCTACCGAATAATTGGCAGCAGAAAACTGAATTGAGTTTATCACCACAGCAGCAGACCCTTCTAGTGACGATCTCAAATAATGAAATTTATTTATTTCATTCATATCGTCGTTTGAATGAATAAGACTAACAAAAGTGTCGTGAAACTCCAGCCAGTTTGTATAGGAACCACTGAATTTTGGCAACTGAATAGTCGGTAATTTAACAAACTTATGAATAGAATAGAACGCGAACTTACCTCACCCATATCATTAGAATCTCTTTTCCGAAGGTTATCATCAAGTAATTTTTGAGCTTGAGCTAGGGTTTTATAATAAAGAGATTCAAACTCGCTACGTTCCAACATCTGATTATCCAAATTATCAGTACTACACTCCAGTAATGATTGCACCTCATCATATGGGGCATACAATGCCTCGAGTTTATTGAAACGGAATTGCAATTCGCTTACCTCCGTAAGGCTCAAAGAAGAAGGATCCAAAGTATTTAAAAAGTTTAAAAACACGGTAACCTTTCCCTTGAAACTCGCTCGTTTCCTAATAAGCTCCTTATCCCCTGGCATTGCGTTAGCTGTTGCCTATCAACCTGGAATGTATACAAAGAAATGTTAAAGCAACCTTTAAAATACAAATACAAATGATGCAGCCTGTAATACGTATAAGAATTCTAATATACTGAATTTAGGGTAGATTAACATAGATAAATAGTTAGAATTTACAATAAACTATACGTACAAATGGTTATTTAATACCAAACTTTAATAATTACAATTAAAATTACAAGATTTCTATTGTCTACCTGTGTTAACTTAATGTGATTAAGTAACTGTCTCAGTAACTATTTTAAGTACATTGCAAAGCTAAAATGCTAATGCAGTTACTTCTAATAACTAATCTTTAACAATGTATAAATAATGAAAACAGCAAAAAAACACTGATCAGTTAATAATTATTATAATTTATAACCTTAAAAATTATTATATAAATAATTATTTATAAAAGATTTTCAAGTACTAACCTGGTAATTTACGGCCGACTTAAACTAATAATACCTGGTAAAAAGAGTGTTGGGTGGACTAATTTAATAATAAATACGCCTTTTTTTGGCTTTTATGTGTCCAGACCACGGAAAAACCAATTTCTTCTGAATGACGCAGCAGAATTGACCGTCCTCACAAGTGCGTTGAATATAACATTTGAAATCCACAAATTCTCTTGCAATCCTTGTAAAAATAACGCTGTTCGGAGTAAATATGTTTTAAAACTCCACATCCAGCTCGAAGGACCATGTTTCGGTTTGGTCCAGGTATTATTTCGGGGATTATTAAGGAATACGATGTGCTCCAGTAAAGGTAAAAATGTATATTATAAATTATTAAAATGTAGGTACGGGGGTGAAAAATTATTAAATTATGATATATATAAATTTGGTTTGCAACAAGGCCTTTTTGCGTCAACATGTTACACAATATGAATACATTTGACCTTTAGTAACCTTTAGTGATATCTATCCCACGGGAATCGTAAATTTTGCTAGGATAAAAACTACTATAATCTATCTCTATTTTTGAAAAGTGCTGAGAAGGAAGAGTAGAAGTTTGGTGCTTTTTTTGCTCAAATTCTAATACTACGGTATTTGTGTACTTTCAGCTCGTATTTTGAGGAAGTACGCACCACATGTCTAGCCTACTGCCTAGTCGATAATATATGTACCTAATGTTGTAAACGACCTTTCTGCTAGTTGTGAAACTGGGTTTCTTAAATTTCCTGAGTTTTTCTAGAACATTCTTTAATGTAGCTTAGTTATATCATATTTATTTTAAAACAAAAGGAATCACGAAATAGAACAGTGAAGAAAATAAATATACACTGATGAACAAGAGATTGCTACTACAATTTGCTAGGCGCTACATTACTAACTCTTTCATCGTCTCTTTACTCACGCTTCACATTAGTTTGACCTCTGGATCTATCTATCTGTCTATGTAACGGAATCTTTTCAACGTAGTTTTCACCAACTTCAAGATTAAGTTGAAAATTTGCACACGTATCTAGGACCTATGACAATACAAGAAAATAAATTATAGTTTAAAAAAAACACGCTTTAATAGTAAACCGTACTACAAAGTAGAACAATTTTTTTATTGTAAAAAAGCGTGGGGTGCTAAATCTTAGCTAAGCTCGACGTGATGTACCTATTTATCTATGTAACGGAATCTTACAACGTTATGTTTACCAACTTAAAGGCACTTGCAAAATTTGCACACGTGTCAAGGGCTAATGACAATACAATAATATAAAAACATCAGGATCCGATGAAGGTTACGGACAAGGAGAAGGTACAGGAGACTGCATGATCCGAAGCGATCGACGAGAGATCTGAGATCCCCGCTGTATCGGTGTGCGTCCTTCCTTTTGGATCTCATAACCATAAGCAACAAACTACAACACTTCCAAAGCTAGCCTATATGGCAATCACAGCATATTTGCGCACACCTAATGCAGTGTTAAAAGAACACATCACAAATCTGTCAGCACTATACCCCTTTATCAATAAGAGGCACGCTGGGGCTGACATATCCTATGAGACATATGAAATAAACAAGAGGCAGCTTCTGCAGCAGTAAGGTCAAAAACGATACAACTTTGGAAAACTAGCAGGTTGAGTGTGGGGAGCACGCAGAAGTAGTAAATGAGTTGATTGAAAAAGAACCAATGTTCTTGGCGGTAAGTGATAAGTTTCCAAAGCAATGCGTTTTTGACAAAAATGATAAATTACAGCTGGCCGAACATCCTAAAGATAAGATATTTATTCACCAAGAATATGATACATTAGGTGATAACATCAAAAAGCAGCCCGACATATTCGCCATTAATAGGCATGCAAAATTTTAATTAAAATTATTAGGTTATACAACTAAAAAATAATTTATGGTGTAAAAGCATTTTTCTAGTAACCAAAAGTTTAATTATGATTTAAATCGTTGCAATGGTAATTCTCCTATTGCTTGAGGAATATGGTTATAAATTTTAATTGACATTATATACCTATTTTTACATCGAAGAGTGCTTTTACATGATTCGTTGCTCAGTTTAGTGGGATCTCTTTTTTAAAGATGGTCTATATGCAAAAGATGTAACGATCTTCCTTAATGTATAAACATGTAAATAAACAGTCCCGCACCTTTACCGGTACTCATAACACTATCTTCCTAGCAGAGTGCATGGGCATCATCACAGTAGTTATAGCGACTTCAGCAAGAAATGTAAAGGACTGCTCTATCCGAATCCTTTCCGACAGCAAATCAGTACTATAAGCCCTTAAAAGCAACATTATCATCTCAAAGCTTATGTACGATTATCACCCATTCCTAATGGAGGTATGTAACCACAACAACAACCATATAACTTTACAATTAACCACAGAGGACAGTAGCTCACGAGGCACTGATACCGCTGATGAACATTGGAGAAGGTAGCAATAGATCTTGAACCAATTGTTCCCCTACCTTCTCGATCTATGAATTCAGTGATACAGCGTCAGACTGAGGTATTACAAGGCAACTACTGGATGGAGGTGAGTAGATACAGACAAGCAAAGTAGGCTCTCCCTCGCATATATCAGAGACAGTCAATAATAAAAAAAAAAATCGCTCATGTGATAACGGGTCACGGTAATTTTAACAGCCATCTGTTTAATACAGGTACGACCGCACACATTCCTCTGCTGTGCAGGGGTGTGGCCACATACTGGGCCATCGGTGACATTAGAGGTTTGATAAACTATCTTGCGGAGTTTGGATGGCAATACTAGGCATCCATTCAGTCACGCAAAATAGGCGCACAATAGACGTCGAGTTGCGAAAAACAGCCCCTGTATACCATACCATACCAAGCATAGATACTTCGATTTATTTCTCGTAGATACACTTTCCTAGTAGATACACTTTTTGAAAATCCTCGCTTTTATTCCTGTTAGATCAGCTGCCGTCTTATATAGTAGTTAATAGTCTGACCGTATAATTCACGATGACTACTTAACAATAATGGTTTACCTTAACACATATTTTGTGCTATATCAAAATTATGTTTTTACCTAACTAATACATACACTCACGCCTGTATTCTCGAAGGGGTATAAAACAGTAGGAGAATACCTTCCTACTCATGTAATACGGGGCAAACTTATTGCCCCGTATTACATGAGTCCTCGTTTAATGGGGCACTTCGGGACATTTTTCACTTGGTGGAATCCACTTTGGAAATCAAATACTTGTACTATAACTACAGTAATAATTTGCACGATTGTTTATATTTTAGAACAATACGTTACATTGTCCTCGAATTTCATTTGCACTTATAAGCAATGTAACGTCGTTGGAATTTTTGCCTGTTCATCTTCATAGGATCTACGTATTGGAATAGGCCACAAGCTTCACGACTGATTTATTTTAACTAACTCCTACTCCAGACAATTCAAAATTACTTATAATTGGTTTAAATGATATAAATGATTTTGTATTGGTTGGATTTGAAGTCAATTTCTCTTCATCAAATGTCAACACGGTAGGTTCTTCAAAAACTTGTTTGCAATAACAACTGTGCCATTGTCAAATCATTTACTTTTATTGTTTGGTTTTACAATAACAAAATAACAAACCTAATTGTCATGAGGACTGTCAAATAGTTTATTTTAACCATAGGAAACTGCTAGAGTATTTTTTAGCCCCGAACTCGATAAAAGTGTATGTAAAATGTTTAAATTAGATAAACGTTCATAAAATTCCAAAATCAAAATTCAATTATATGTATATATTTTTTAATATGAAAATAAGTTTGCCATTAGAAATAGTTTAAAATGCAGAGGCCATGATGTTATAATAGATCAAACGATCGAACGACCTCTTTGAAAAAATTCACGAAATTCAAAAATATTTTTATGAATTAGGCACTAACAGAAACAGAAAAATAAATTTTTAAGCTTTCAGGTGTAAATAATTTCTTGATTTTCTCTCAAATGATCAGTTCGGTGCAAGTAAATTAAACTTAAATAAAAAATTTTTTGAACTGATTCGAAAATTTGGTGATTTGGCCAGCCCTGCGTTCCACCAATGATTTGATTTGACCACCGAAACGCTTACGGGTATTTATATTCAAAAAGTTTAATTCATATATGTTCTTTTTGTAACCGTATTGTTGTAAGAGTAAGGGTTGTAGCGAGTAAGCAGTTGGCTTCACAAGGTACTCGCAGTGACCATCACCAACAGTACCATTAAAAAATACCAAGTGGGACATTTCGTTCGCTATCACTGCTATAGCATCTTCAACGAAGAATGGTGCTTTGTAGATCTTTAAATAAGATGTATGTTCGGGAAGACCTTTCACTTGCTGGACTCCGTCTCTGCCCACAATATGCACTTTATTGTTCGGTGTGCTGAAATATAAATTGTTGCTGGCATCTAAAACGATTTCTGTCAAATTGGGAGCGTGATCGATCTTTTCTTGCTTCGTACCCTGTTCCGTGACTTTGTATAGAACTCCATTCTCAGTTAATACGTATAGTATATCTTCACCTTTGACTTTTCCAAGGCTGATTATGGGCTCATTAAAATTACCGTATTTCTCGGCTTTATTTTGAACTGCGTTGTATGCATACAAGCCGTCTGTCGCTCCAAAATAAGCTTCTTTTGTATGATCTTTAGCGGCAGCAGAAACCCTTCCATTATCAAGTAGTTTTGTAACTACACCACTTTTACTTACGAAAAGACCTTTATTTATTCTTTGTCCACTTTTGAAGTCGGCTAGTGTGAAGAAATATACAGAATTATTTGTAAATAAGTCTTTGTTTAGGCCATTTAAAGGATATAATATGTCGACAACTTCGTGTTCAGCTCGGTAAATGATAAGATCATCGGTGAAAAATCCGTCTGTGACTACAATTATGTCATCAAAAGAATAAGAAAAGGGTTCAGCGGTAAGGACCGAGCCTATGAGCAAGGATGCAGTGAAGAAGACTAGCATCTTCATACTGTCACCTGGAAAAAAAAGAAACGAAACAATTACTGCCTTTTTTATTAATAATCTGTGACGTGGCATAGGTCCAACGTTTCCAATAAACGACAAATGTAATTTAAAATTGGATTTCATAAACACAAAGAGCAATATATTATATTGCTCTTTGTGTTTGTAACTTTTTATAGGTGTAACACAAAACGAAGATATGACATACAAAACATTACAGATACTAATAAATAACATCACATTACCGAAAACACTTGATATCTTAATCTACAGATTTTGAAGTTTTAGGACCAGGGTAGTAGAATTGATACCAAGTAACTTATATTTCATTATGTTGTTTTGGCATTTAAATTTTCGATTATGATTGGTACGCTACCTACATGAATACTTTAAAAAAGGTTACTAATAAATTTACACTTATAAGTTTACTAGCAACCCGCCCCGGCTTATAATCATTATATTTCAACTAATTTACACAAACCTTAACAAATTATATACCTAAACCTTCCTCATGAATCGCTCTATCTATTGGTGAAAACTGCAAGAAAATCCGTTCAGTAGTATTTAAGTTTATCGCGAACAGACAGACAGACAGACGCGGCGGGTGACTTTGTTTTAAAATATGTAATGATTTACAAAAAATTATGACAAATGATAAGTGCATTTATATTGCAAATAGGTCCTTTTAGACACTTTTACAAAGCTGATGGATGGTGCTGACATTTCCTATGACTAGCCTTGAGAAGAAACAAACTCTAGGCTCTAAGTCTACATAAATTAAAACTGTGCAAGTGCCATGTAGACGTTCGGGGTGGTCTTGATACGAAAGGACCATTTCAGTTTTGAGGTGACCAGTCACGACTCCCAGATGACTCTTTCATTCACAAACACAATATTACTAATAAAATGTAAACAAAAATTAAATAAAAATTAATAACATGTGAAATATACAAATACAAAAGAATACAAAGTATTGTATTATAGATATATTTATAGATACTAGAGATCGCGTGGTGGTTGAATTTCGACCATGGTTTTTTCCTAGCTACTGTATAACTTGAGCTATCATTGTATAGATTTACTTACCATGACATATAATGACATATACTGGACGAGTGTAATTTAATTAGGCCGTTTTCACGTAATTTTTAAAGTTGTATATGTATCGTTTATAAATTTTAGCTTTCTGCACTTCTTCTATATATAAACTGTAAATATGCCAAAATTCACTTTACTATGTTCGCAAAATTTTATTAAAAAGGGGTACAAAGAATTCTGTTCACGTAATAATATAATAATATTATTCATATGTCAACAATAATAATAATAAAAATACTCAATCTAGTAAGTAAATATATAATAATGTTGATTTTGTTGTAGAAGCGTATACCTTGGCATCTAACTACAATTTTTTTGGAGCCAAGTCATTTTCATCACAATTTTTTACTAAAGTATTGAGTACATCACTATTTTTTATATAATTTTGAATATGCTTTCGTACATAAATAAGGTTTTCATAAATATATTGGGAAGCTACTGTCATGTAACCTATTTCTTTAAAATTTTTCCCTCAGTGAATCTCAAGACTTTAGGTCATAAATTGCTCGAATAGGTACTTTCTGTAAATCAAAAACGTTTGTATTTTGGCAGCATTTCCCCACAATAAATTACCGTACGACATGACACTATGGAAATAACTAAAATATACTGTACTGGTAGTTTCAATGTCGGTTAACTGACGAATGTTGTACACTGCGGTAGTTTTCCAATTACAGAGCATAATGCGACTCAGTAGCGCACAATGCCGAATTATGCAATAAAACTAGAAGGTGACATTCTAATATTGACAGAGTGTTGGCTCTCTAGTGCGTCGGTAATTCCAAATTTAGATGGATATCATCATGTAGCAACCAAAAATAACAGTAAACAAAATGATGGCGTAGTTATTTATTATAAAAAGAACCTAGATGTCCGCATAGAAGAGCCGGTTTTTCAGGAGTCTAATTGTCTGGTGGCTATTATTGAAGAACAAATTGCTATTATAGGTTTATACAGATCGCCATCATATACCAACATAGATCTATTCCTCTCTTCCTTAGACAAAATACTACAATTAGTATCGAAATATAAGCACAATGTGTTAATTGGGGACATGAACATAGCAATAAATTCAAATAAAATAGACTTACACGGGGAACGATGCTTAACCTTAGCTGCTACACACGGCTTACTTCCAGCACATAGCTTAACAACAAGTAGTGACAGTGAAACTTGCTTGGATCACGCATTAATAAAAACTATAAGCACTGCCATCGCAATAGTCCCTAATTCAAATTTAACAGACCACTATCTAGTTTTATTAGGCCTACAACTAAAAAAAAACAAGGCACTATGCAACTACAACTATAACTAAGGTTAACTATGAAGGAATAATACAAGACTTATTAGAACTGAATCTTGGTCCAATTTATCAGTCAGCGGATCCAAACGTTACATTGAATTATTTAACACAATGCCTTCAAATTATTGTTGAAAAAAATAAACAAATTAAAACTTTACCTAGACGGTCAAAAATAATAAATTCGTGGATAACGCCGGGCTTATTGAGGTGCCTGCGCAACAGGGACAGCGCACATAAACGCTAAACTGTCACCTGATAATGATACTTTACAAATTAGTTACAGACGTAACATAATTTTTTTAATGTTCTATTACGGAAAATAAAGAGGGAGTACGAAAAAAATCTAATTAAAAATGTACAAACAGACAACAAAAAATTATGGAAAGCAATTAGAAACATCACTAACACAACTAAACCAACACAACACGCAAAAGAACTTCTAACATTCTCTTCTTCTCCAGACCAATCTCTTAATAAAATAAATAGGTATTTTGTAAATGTTGGAGCCTCGCTGGCTGATGAAATTTATCAAAAAATTAACACATTCGATGCAAATTTTCAAAACTCTATAGATGAGGGTAACCAGCAGGGAAATTCATTTGTTTTGATGGGTACTAGTGAGCAAGAAGTTGAACAAATCATAATTGGTCTCAAAAAAGAATGCGCATCGGGTTGTGATAATATTAGTAACAAATTACTAAAATTGCATAAAAATATTCTTATTCCACCTATTACGAAAATTATAAATGATAGCTTACAGTCGGGCATATTTCCTGATTCCCTAAAAAGATCGGAAGTGTGCCCAATCTATAAGAGATGGAACAGAAATCATATCAGTAATTATAAACCAATATCCATAAATCTAATCAATATCTAAAATTTTTGAAAAAATCATGAACAGTCGCCTGGTAAATTTTCTTGAAAAAAATAACCTATTGTCTAAGAATCAGTATGGTTTTCGGCAGGGTGAGTCCACAGAACAAGCGGTAAACAAACTCACCAGCTTGGTTAGTACAAATTTAGATAAGGGAAAAAAATGTCTTTAAATATTTCTCGATCTTGCAAAGGCATTTGATACAATTTAAGTTATTTGTCTGGGCGAAATCAGTGTGTCCATGTGAATAAATATAAAGTACCTACCTTCCAATTACGCATGGCATACCACAGGGCAGCATCTTAGGTCCCACCCTATTTCTCGTTTATATCAACGAACTGCTTTAGTTTTTGCCGCAAATACTTGGGATAAGGTATTTGATGTTCTTCAGCAGGGTTATAATATCACTAGAAGCTGGCTGCAGGCTAATGTTCTAACTTTCAATGTGGAAAAAACTAAGTATATTTCATTCAGCATTAAAAACTATTCAAGTCTCAGCAACAGTCATAAAATTATCTCTCATGAGTGTTCCCTGAAAGCCAGCTGTGTGTGTTCATCGTACGAACGAGTTCAGACCATTAGGTACTTAGGTGTAATCATAGACAGAAATCTCAATTTTAAAGAACGTGGACGAGTGCGTAAACTTATTTACGTTTTTAAAAACTTACGGCATGCCGCTGAGCCCCATCTCCTAAAACAAGTTTATTATGCCCTTATGCCCTAGGTCAGTCATTATTAAATTATTGTATTTCGTCTTGGGTTGCAAAACCATTATGAAGTCCAGTAGTTTCTCTACTGTGTCTCTATATCAGATTTGTGGAGCTATTATTAGAAGCTGTACAGTAATTCGAACGACGAGCCTTTATGAGATAGAATAATTTCAGATAAAACCACGCTCATACACCTCACATTTATACACACTCATCCCCACATTCACACTCCAAAACACTCACCCTCACACAAACCCGCACACATCACACAAACTTCACATAAAACACCAACCAGTCCACATATACTCATAAGCACTTCACTTACATACAGATTACCAACTCATTGTAATAATTATAGTCATAAATAGTGTAATGTTATTCATTAGAGTTATAAGTAGTACAAGTGTACAACACAACCAAACTGCAATATTCACTTTGTTGGCAATTATTATTGTTTTAACATTCGAGGGAAATGGCACACTGATAACCGAAATACAGGCATTGCCTAGTTCGGTTAGCTAAATTCACTTATTTGAAATTAATCCTAAATCACGCATCCTAAAAGTGTCTACTTTCCTAAATGTTATTAATAGAATAGCAGTTTCATACAATCTAACCGAATAGCGTTACGACTCATTAGTACTCGTATACAAACACCGTTTTTAATGTTTCGCGATTTTAACATTTCTTATACTAAATATTGTTTACAACGGATCATAATCGTGTAAATCTAAACTAATAGCTATTAGCTTATTCCCGCAGCTCCGCTGGCATTGTAATTGGCAATTTGCAAAAAAAAACATCCCTAACCGGGATAAAAAGTTATCTCTCCAGTTGGGGTACCTAAGCAATAGACATTTACAAAATTTCATTAAATCTATTGAGTAGTTTCGGAAATTAGCGTGAACGAACATCACACATGGACATGGGATGGGATTTTTAATTATTCAGATTAAAAATCTTATTGCGTTAGATAGCACCAGTGTTGGGCAAGTTTTAATTATAAAGACAATTAAAGATTAACAATTTATTAATTGTTAATTGTCACCATAACAACAACAAAATGATCAATTGTAATTGTGGACAATTACACACATAAAATATATTTAAATAAAACATGCCGACGCGGTTTGTTTCATTCATATACATCGTCGGAAAGGGATTAAAAACCTTAAGGTAAAAAGGTCAAATATGCCGACGCCCTTTATTGTCATTTTAAAATATACATTTGGCAGGGATTTAAAAATCTAAAGGTACAAAAAACGTACCGATTCCTTTTGTTCCATTATCGAAAGAAAGCGGCGCGCGTTGGCAATTTTGTGCAATTTTTTATTTATACATTGTAATAATTAGTAAATATGTGTGTACTTAGTTCAGTTCACCTTTGCCTGCACTTTGTGACTAGCATATTATTATTTATTCGTTTCAAATACACCTAATAATATGTAAATAAAATAGAATCATTACATCACTTTAACAAAAACGAATAAATACATCAAAGCGGGAGTTCTACTCTTGCATTAAAAAAATAATGAAATCTTTCGATTTTTTTAATAAAAACTGCATGCAACAAAAATTTGGTTCTTACGACACTGTGACCCGATAAGCGGGTGCTGAGCATGTTTAGACGTCAACTATAGCTACTAGTATAGGCTCGACTCGGGAGGCGAGTTGTGGGCACACGAACGGATTATTGTTCTACCCAGGAGCCAGGTACTGGGCATTGAATGTGTTAAAATAAAAATAACTAGCTGCGCCCCGCGTAAATCCCGATCCCGGGAGAATATCGGGACAAAAAGCCTATGTGTTTATCCAGCTATCTACTACAAAACAAGTTTCATCACATGACGCAGACGGTCTCGATGGCGATGTACAGGGTTATCCGTCACCCTAGCAGAAGCTGGCCTGAGGGGATTTACTTTCAAGGGTACACCTGAGGCCCTGGCAATAAGACTACTGGACGGAACACCGTGTGGTTTTAGTTGGTTCGAGTCCGACATACCACCTTACCGTTAGCTCCGGTGAGGTGAAGATCCGTGGGGGTTTCACACGTCAAAAATATGTATGGATAGAGTTCACACCTCGTGACACCACTGGCTGTACAAAAATTCGTGATTGTTTGAAAAATTACAAAAAAAAATAATTTATGTAGTGCAAGTAACCACATACGTATGATTCTTGACACAAAACACTAATAACAATTAATAGGAGTGGACAGTGAATCTACAATACGATAATGCTGTGAAGAATGTCACGGCTAAAGAACACAATATATGCTTAATGTACATGTTGTGGTTTTAGACCACACAATGACATTGAAAAACACAGCTGATTGAGTATTTAATTTATAAGTTATCGTCAGATAATGTAATGATAAATATCGTTTAAATGAACAGAAATAAATTAACGGGGTTTTGATGAATATCATTATTAGATTCCCAATTTGTGATGGCTTTGGCCCCACTGATTGGTGATTAAAGCATTTTGATCGATTGAATGTTTAGGTTCACTACCAATTAGACTTGCAATGCATATTATATTCGGCCACATGCCGAATACCGAATATTCTGCAGCGTTCCTGCCAATCTGGACAGTATTCGTCATTCGAGGCTTAACTGCACCGACTCACCTACTCACAGGAGCCACCAACAAAAAATCCGTAGTATTCGGTATGGGCTGAATAGTACCTAGATATTCGGTATTTTGCCGAATAGTATGAAAGCTAAATAGGCCAAATACCGAATATTCGTCGAATATTCATGGCAAGATGAAATTCTAACCCATGATTTTTTAATTAATTTTATTTATTGAAGTGAAAACTTCTTTAGCGGCGTTGTGTACTTTTTGGGATGGGTAAAAAATGTTAAACTCGCGTCAGGACACGTGACCTGATTGAAAATTAGTAAGACCGAGCCGAGTTTCTTATATTTAAAAAAATATAACATTCGAAATTTATTCATTTATAAGCGGCCAGGAGCGCAGAATTTCCAGTGTACCCTATGTATACATTTAGATATGTTATTACCTACTTTTTATTTTTAACCTAATTATATATATACAGATATACATCTGTACAGAGATATACATACGTGTGTGTATGTATATGCAAATACATTGTGAAGTTATGTTTTCACTTCTGACGTGCAGTCCTACGACTGACTATTTTTTTTAATTTAAATACCCAGACCAATGCAAATAGTCATACTCATGCATACACATAATTTGTACTGAGCTAGAATTAAACCCACGACCTATAAAGTGTTGTAACTTTGTAGTAAAGTAAAGTGATAATGTTAGAGTCCAACCGACTAAAACCACACACTGTCTCTAATTCATTCATTCATTTATTCATTTTATGAACAATATAAAATTGTTATGTATTTATACGGGAATAATCGCGATCACGAAATAGGCAACAAACTAATTATGGTCAATCCCTGGAGGAGTAGATTCAATAAATTTCACCAAGTGATTTTTTGAATTTATTAAGACATCTCCCTCATTAAGAGTATTCCTGTGTCACGGGTGCTTCACAAATATTCAAACAACAGACAGAAAAACACTTAGACTCGGAACAACAATTTGTGGTTCATACAAATGTTTGTCCCCTGGGGGATTTTAACCACTTAAATCATTGCGCCATCCGTGCAGTCATCTGATAAATTTGTGCTTTTAAACCATTCTGTCATAAAAGGGAAGCGTGCGGCGGATTGCATTATTCATGGGCTTACTGACAAAACTATGAGGTCCAGCGCTAACGCTTTACGCTGTTCACAGCTAGATCAACTCCTTAACTGTCTCAAAAGTAATAAGCAGTGGTCGCAGTAGGTAATGCCATTTGGTGGGATTCGTCCATCGTGGCATAACGAGGACATACCCTCTCATCTCAAAATCCCGGGTTTCTAAAGATTCAACTTCGATCAAATATTACCGATATATAATTCAGAAATCCGCATCCTAAAAGTGTCTACTTTCCTAAATGTTATTAATAGAATAGTAGTTTCATAAAATCTAACCGAATAGCGTTACGACTCATTAGTACTCGTATACAAACACCGTTTTTAATGTTTCGCGATTTTAACATTTCTTATACTAAATATTGTTTACAACGGATCATAATCGTGTAAATCTAAACTAATGCCTATTAGCTTATTCCCGCAGCTCCGCTGGCATTGTAATTGGCAATTTGCAAAAAAAAACATCCCTAACCGGGATAAAAAGTTATCTCTCCAGTTGGGGTACCTAAGCAATAGACATTTACAAAATTTCATTAAATCTATTGAGTAGTTTCGGAAATTAGCGTGAACGAACATCACACATGGACATGGGATGGGATTTTTAATTATTCAGATTAAAAATCTTATTGCGTTTGATAGCACCAGTGTTGAGCAAGTTTTAATTGTAAAGACAGTTAAAGATTAACAATTTATTAATTGTTAATTGTCACCATAACAACAATGAAATTATCAATTGTAATTGTGGACAATTACACACATAAAATATGTTTAAATAAAACATGCCGACGCGGTTTGTTTCATTCATATACATCGTCGGAAAGGGATTAAAAACCTTAAGGTAAAAAGGTCAAACATGCCGACGCCCTTTATTGTTATTTTAAAATATATAGTTGGCAGGGATTTAAAAATCTAAAGGTACAAAAAACGTACCGATTCCTTTTGTTCCATTATCTAAAGAAAGCGGCGCGCGTTGGCAATTTTGTGCAATTTTTTATTTATACATTGTACTAATTAGTAAATATGTGTGTACTTAGTTCAGTTTACCTTTGCCTGCACTTTGTGACTAGCATATTACTATTTATTCGTTTCAAATACACCTAATAATATGTAAATAAAATAGAATCATTACATAACTTTAACAAAAACGAATAAAAACATCAAAGCGGGAGTTCTACTCTTGCATTAAAAAAATAATGAAATCTTTCGATTTTTTAAATAAAAACTGCATGCAACAAAAATGGGGTTCTTACGACACTGTGACCCAATAAGCGGGTGCTGAGCATGTTCAGACGTCAACTATAGCTACTAGTATAGGCTCGACTCGGGAGGCGAGTTGTGGGCACACGAACGAATTATTGTTCTACCCAGGAGCCAGGTACTGGGCATTGAATGTGTTAAAATAAAAATAACTAGCTGCGCCCCGCGTAAATCCCGATCCCGGGAAAATATCAGGACAAAAAGCCTATGTGTTTATCCAGCTATCTACTACAAAACAAGTTTCATCGCATGACGCAGACGGTCTCGATGGCGATGTACAGGGTTATCCGTCACCCTAGCAGAAGCTGGCCTGAGGGGATTTACTTTCAAGGGTACACCTGAGGCCCTGGCAATAAGACTACCGGACGGAACACCGTGTGGTTTTAGTTGGTTCGAGTCCGACATACCACCTTACCGTTAGCTCCGGTGAGGTGAAGATCCGTGGGGGTTTCACACGTCAAAAATATGTATGGATAGAGTTCACACCTCGTGACACCACTGGCTATACAAAAATTCGTGATTGTTTGAAAAATTACAAAAAAAAAAAAATTATTGGTGCAAGTAACCACATACGTATGATTCTTGACACAAAACACCAATAACAATTAATAGGAGTGGACAGTGAATCTACAATACGATAATGCTGTGAAGAATGTCACGGCTAAAGAACACAATATATGCTTAATGTACATGTTGTGGTTTTAGACCACACAATGACATTGAAAAACACAGCTGATTGAGTATTTAATTTATAAGTTATCGTCAGATAATGTAATGATAAATATCGTTTAAATGAACAGAAATAAATTAACGGGGTTTTGATGAATATCATTATTAGATTCCCAATTTGTGATGGCTTTGGCCCCACTGATTGGTGATTAAAGCATTTCGATCGATTGGATGTTTAGGTTCACTACCAATTAGACTTGCAATGCATATTATATTCGGCCACATGCCGAATACCGAATATTCTGCAGCGTTCCTGCCAATCTGGACAGTATTCGTCATTCGAGGCTTAACTGCACCGACTCACCTACTCACAGGAGCCACCAACAAAAAAACCGTAGTATTCGGTATGGGCTGAATAGTACCTAGATATTCGGTATTTTGCCGAATAGTATGAAAGTTAAATAGGCCAAATACCGAATATTCGTCGAATATTCATCGCAAGTCTACTATCAATGGTTGACAATCATAAGATGAAATTCTAACCCATGATTTTTTAATTAATTTTATTTATTGAAGTGAAAACTTCTTTAGCGGCGTTGTGTACTTTTTGGGATTTGTAAAAAATGTTAAACTCGCGTCAGGACACGTGACCTGATTGAAAATTTGTAAGACGGAGCCGAGTTTCTTTTATTTAAAAAAATATAACATTCGAAATTTATTCATTTATAAGCGGCCAGGAGCGCAGAATTTCCAGTGGACCCTATGTATACATTTAGATATGTTATAACCTACTTTTTATTTTTAACCTAATTATATATATACAGATGTATGTGTGTGTGTATGTATATGCAAATACATTGTGAAGTTATGTTTTCACTTCTGACGTGCAGTCCTACGACTGACTATTTTTTTAAATTTAAATACCCAGACCAATGCAAATAGTCATACTCATGCACACACATAATTTGTACTGAGCTAGAATTAAACCCACGACCTATAAAGTGTTGTAACTTTGTAGTAAAGTAAAGTGATAATGTTAGAGTCCAACCGACTAAAACCACACACTGTCTCTAATTCATTCATTCATTTATTCATTTCATGAACAATATAAAATTGTTATGTATTTATACGGTAATAATCGCGATCACGAAATAGGCAACAAACTAATTATGGTCAATCCCTGGAGGAGTAGATTCAATAAATTTCTCCAAGGGATTTTTTTAATTTATTAAGACATCTCCCTCATTAAGGGTATTCCCGTGTCGCGGGTGCTTCACAAATATTCAAACAACAGACAGAAAAACACTTAGACTCGGAACAACAATTTGTGGTTCATACAAATGTTTGTACGACTCATTAGTACTCGTATACAAACACCGTTTTTAATGTTTCGCGATTTTAACATTTCTTATACTAAATATTGTTTAAATCTAAACTAATACCTATTAGCTTATTCCCGCAGCTCCGCTGGCATTGTATTTTGCAAAAAAAAACATCCCTAACCGGGATAAAAAATTATCTCTCCAGTTGGGGTACCTAAGCAATAGACATTTACAAAATTTCATTAAATCTATTGAGTAGTTTCGGAAATTAGCGTGAACGAACATCACACATGGACATGGGATGGGATTTTTAATTATTCAGATTAAAAATCTTATTGCGTTAGATAGCACCAGTGTTGAGCAAGTTTTAATTGTAAAGACAGTTAAAGATTAACAATTTATTAATTGTTAATTGTCACTATAACAACAATAAAATGATCAATTGTAATTGTGGACAATTACACACATAAAATATATTTAAATAAAACATGCCGACGCGGTTTGTTTCATTCATATACATCGTCGGAAAGGGATTAAAAACCTTAAGGTAAAAAGGTCAAACATGCCGACGGCCTTTATTGTCATTTTAAAATATATAGTTGGCAGGGATTTAAAAATCTAAAGGTACAAAAAACGTACTGATTCCTGTTGTTCCATTATCGAAAGAAAGCGGCGCGCGTTGGCAATTTTGTGCTATTTTTTATTTATACATTGTACTAATTAGTAAATATGTGTGTACTTAGTTCAGTTCACCTTTGCCTGCACTTTGTGACTAGCATATTATTATTTATTCGTTTCAAATACACCTAATAATATGTAAATAAAATAGAATCATTACAAAAACGAATAAATACATCAAAGCGGGAGTTCTACTCTTGCATTCAAAAAATAATGAAATCTTTCGATTTTTTAAATAAAAACTGCATGCAACAAAAATGGGGTTCTTACGACACTGTGACCCGATAAGCGGGTGCTGAGCATGTTCAGACGTCAACTATAGCTACTAGTATAGGCTCGACTCGGGAGGCGAGTTGTGGGCACACGAACGAATTATTGTTCTACCCAGGAGCCAGGTACTGGGCATTGAATGTGTTAAAATATAAATAACTAGCTGCGCCCCGCGTAAATCCCGATCCCGGGAGAATATCGGGACAAAAAGCCTATGTGTTTATCCAGGTCTCCAGCTACATACATACATCTAGATAACAAGTTTCATCGCAATCGGTTCAGTAGTTCTTGCGTGAACAAAGATCCATACATCCAGACATCCATACATCCTCACAAACTACCACGTTTATAATGTTATTATTATAGTGAAGGATGATATTCGTTTTTTTATCAATAAGTAGGTAGTATTGATTTTTATTAATGTAGGTAAAATTTTAATTAAAAAATGAGGAAATATGTGATTGGGAAAGAGATAGAATAAATAGATAAGATAAGAAAAAAAACCTACTTAAATAGTAATTATGTTTTCATAAAATAAACATAGTACAGCCATTATATCATAACGCTTTTATATTATATTTTGTATAATATACTAATTAATTTATTTAATATGTGTTAAATTTAAGATAATTTATATGTTGTCAAATTAAACTTTTTGTTAAATAAATGTTGATTAATATTTTGATTTATTGGTATATCGCTAACCCTTAAAATCCTCAACATTCTTTTTATTATATTAATTTACGTACACGGTATACAGTCTAAAACAGTTCACAAAGTCATCTTTGTGAACTGTTTTAGACTGTATACAGTACTCTTATACTGAAGCGGTTTTAATGCTCATGCATTAAATACACGTACTGTACCTATAATTAAAAAAACAAATTTCCTATAGGCAAGTTCAGAGGGAAGTCTAACTAAGTGAACTCGATAATTTTAAAATGCAGGAATCTCGGGGTATATCCATGTTCACATAATATTTGAGGTCATTCATCCTAAATGGCACTACCTACGCCGACCACTTGTAATAAAGAAGTCTTTAAACATTTTGATTGAAACCGATTGCCGTGCATTGTGCTCTACATTTTTAGGGTCAGTATCGTGCTGCATATATAAACGGAATCTTCCAGAAATTGTTCGAACTAATGATTTTGACATCGAACAATATCCTGGTATAATGTTTATTTGTGAAGACGATTGGATGCAAACTTTACAATTATGAGATAGTGTACTCGTTCTAATTTGCGACAGTGAAGGATGCCAGGTGGCAAATCAGCCGCATGAACTATGATGAAGTTGGTTATCTGCGTGTGGAAAAGACACCACCAGAACGCAGAAGAAAGACTAATTGGTTACCGAATATGTCAGTTTGTTAAAAATAATACATACAGGTTACCTCGAAGGCGCGTATTCTAAGAAAACCAGTACTAATGAGGGCTTACACACAATTGAAAATTTGTAAATATCATTTACAAATGGAAGTGCCCCTCCACACTTGGTACATCGACCACCTTAGACCCCTTGTACGTTCAAGGAGAGGAAACCTTTTCCTTCTGGTGATAGTAGGCGCTTTTACAAAACTATATTCATTTCTATTAAAAGTGTAATGAGATCATAAACGTAATTCTTTCTACTAATCCATTAAATGACATTGATGATATCAACAATATGCTTCAGTTTATGTCATTCTTTTTCTTCATCGTGTGAAAACCCTACCCCAGGCCAGTGCTCATGAACGCCTCTTGCGTCTTCTGCGAGATGGGAGAGTGCTTATCCTCTCCCGTTTCCGTTTCGCCGCCTCTTTGGCCAACATCACCTACGCAAAACGAGACGGCGGAATCCCATGGACCATGGACATAACCATGGTCTCTAGCGAGAGACTACCCACACCAATAGCTGTCACAAGGTCGTACCGCTATTGCGTTCACGACGAGCACTCATCTATTTGGGAAAGAAAAAGCTGTTCACCCCTCCTGAAAAGCGCACCGCTTTCCCCTACTCGGCAATTGGATGATTGGAGAGAAGTTATATTTTAAAATACAATCAACCAACCTCTTTTGTGGAAAGTTTACATGACACATATGGTTTAATATTATACGTACTTCGCTTTATCAGCAGATTTATGTTTTTATGAACCGTGATCTCACCTTTACTGATAAGAGCTGCTAAGTAAAATTATTCATTGGTTGAAATCAAACAGTTTAATAATTAATCTCGAAAAGACCGAAATAATGTCGTTTGAGAAAAAAACGTATAGAATACCTAGTGTACTTGAATGTCGTGTACAACATGACAATAAAATTATACAAGCAACAAAATCAACAAAATTCTGGGGCCTAGCATTGGATATGACATGGAAAACACATACTGAGAATATCCGTGGCTGGCGTGAATATGTTGACACATCTAAAATTGCTACTTGTCAGGGTGGCCATTTTTAAGTTTTGACAGTTATATGTATGTATTGAGATTTCAAATAAAGAATATTATTTTCGTGACTGAGTGTAAGTTGATATAAGAAAATATTAATGTTCATTCAAAAAATCATGTGAATCGTTAATTTGACATGAGGTTTTGTCAAGTTAGACATGTTAAAATGCGAGATGTCAACATATTTTCAAAGTGGATTGCTCTAAAATTGATGTATATTTGAAACTGTATTTCTTTTTCATATCAATTCCCTTATGTATAGAAGGTATTTTGTCAAAAAAAACATAGAAGTCGACATGTCAATGTGTTTACGCCAGCCACGGATTTATGCAAACGTCCAAGTCAATATTCTGATGCGGAACTTATCTGAAGTAACGGATCAAAAAACTGTTGTTACTGCATATTATACGAGGGCTACACTGAAAATTTCGGGAATCAAGGAAGTGACACAACATTACTATTTAAAAAGGTATTTATTGATTTTCGAAGTATTCTCCGCGAAATTTGACACATTTTCCATATGATGGAGCCAATCATTGAAGCAACCATTCCATTCGGAAGTTGGGATCTCCAAAACGGCCGTTTTGTAGGCGTCCACAGCTTCTTCAGGTGATGAAAATCTCTGACCACGCAATTTATTCTTTATTTTAGGGAAAGTATAGAAATCATTAGGGCTTAGGTCGGGACTGTACGTCGGATGGTCTAATAATTCTATGTTTTCTTGCTCTAAAAACTCTTTTGTTCTGTGCGCGGTGTGAGAACTCGCATTGTCGTGATGGAGGATGATGCGGCGGTTGCAGTTCTCTTTACGGAGTTTGGAAACGACCTGTGGCAAACAAATGCTAGCATACCATTCTGCATTAACCGTTCTTTGTCTCTCAAGAGGAATAGTCGCATTAGGGCCGGTTTTGGAGACAAACGTGGCCACCATTTTTTTTGCAACACTCCGTAAACGAACAATTTTAGTTGGCTATAACTCATTTTCGAACACCCAAACTCGTGACTGGTTTTTTGTTTCGGGTTCGTACGTGTATATCCAGGATTCGTCACCTGATACAATGTTGTATACAGCATTTGAGGATCCTGCGTAGAATCTTTCGAGAGTTCTGACGCACCAAGTAACGCGAGCCGCTTTTTACTCTTCACAGAGCAAATGCGGTATCCATCGGGAAAACAACTTTTTTACACCTAATTGTTCATGCAAGATTATTTGTATTTGACTCATGCCAATGTCTAAATTTGCCTGAATTTCGCGGTATGTCACATGTCGATCTTCCTCAATCAGCTTACGCACAGCATCAACGTTTTCTTGGGTGACTGCAGTTTTTGGACGACCTTGACGGGGATCATCACTGAGCTTGACACGTCCACGTTGAAATTCAGCAAACCAGCGATAAATTGTGGTTTTGGATGGGGCTTCATCACCAAATGCAGAAAGGATCCGGTCAACACACTGTTTTTGTGTTAAACCGCTTCGAAAGCCATAATAAATCATCGCCCTTAAATTTTCTCGAGTCAATTCCATTTTCTCAACGACTAAACAAGTTTGAGAAGACCTTGTGAGAAGACCGAGAATCTTTTTTTAAATAAATAAATGGTATTCGATTTTTAAAACCAAGGAGTTTTCAATTAAAAAGATTTTAATATGATAGGAATAGTGGAAATATTCCATTCCCGATACTTTTAGTGCAGCCTATGTACCTATGTTACATCCACACTATGTTACGGCGTTATATTTTGGGGTGGTTCCACAAACATTGAAATGATTTTTAAGGCACAAAAACGGTGTATCAGAGCACTTTTGGTTGGCACTGAAAATCAGTACTGGGGTGGGTCCTTTCAATTTATGCTGAGTGTCCATGCAAATTTCTGAAACATGACGTATATTCTACTAAAAACAATGTACGAAATAAAAAGTTTAACATGACCTGTTGCCACGTCATACATTTGACATGAAAGTGGCGAGTGCCACATTGCCATGTCGTGCGTGACAGAAATAAACCAGGTATTAACGGCGCAGTGTTGCCACTTGTATTTAATTTATATTATATATTTTACTAGCAACCCGCCCCGGCTTCGCACGGGTACAAATTATACACCTAAACTTTCCTCATGAATCATTCTGTCTATTAGTGAAAGCCGCATGAAAATCCGTTTAGTAGTTTTTCAGTTTATCGCGAACAGACAGACAGACGCGGCGAGGGACTTTGTTTTATAATATGTAGTGATATTTATAATATGTAATGAAGATTTTTATAATATGATTTTTTTTCATCATTAGCTCAGCTACATGATATGATGATTCTAAACGCAAAAACCTCATAAAGTAATGAAAAGTAAACAGAAACACTATTCGTTCCTACAATTTTCGAGGGTTTTTCTCAATTTTATCAGGATCCCATCATCAGATCCTGAATTCCGTGACCCTATCTAACAAAAAAGAATAATCAAATTCGGTTCGGCCCGCCAGCCGCTCTGCCTCCGCTTTTTAAATCTCTGATATCTTCTAAGATATTCATTTTTATTATATGCTGTAAAGGGCAATTTTGATCTAATGAAATGCACAACGTATCTAATGTATTTAATTGGATAAGGAATAATACTGTATTGTTTAAAATAGTTTGATAAATAACCCATAATTTTTTTGTAATATGTAAAAGATAAAAATCGTTACTGTGGGTTATCCTTAGGCGATAAACATATACCATCGCGGACTTTTTATAGATCTTTTTAAGATATACAATTCCGTAGTACATTAATTTGATCTATCTCGTAAAGTTTAGCCAGCGTTTGCAATGTAAGCGCACAAAAATATGTTTGTTACGACATGACATTACAAATCTTTGAATTTCTCGACTTTTCTCTACAATAATATGCATGTATACTACATGTAAACCTTCCTCTTGAATCACTCTATCCATTGGTGAAAACCGCATGAAAATCCGTTCAGTAGTTTATCCGTTTATCGCGAACAGACAGACAGACAGACAGACGCGGTGGGGGACTTTGTTTTATAATATGTACTGATTCACAGCTTTTTTGTCATTACAACACAGACAATACAAACATGCAACCGCCGCAACCGCTATGTTCCTGCATTTTAAATCTGTAATATCTTCAAAAATATTCATTGAAATTACATGCTGGAAAGAGCCATTTTGATCTATATTAAATGCACAATGTATTTAAGGTACTTAATTGGATAAGGATTAATGCTGTATTGCTTAAAATCGCTTCGTAAATAAGTCATTATTTCTCGTAAATAGTAAAGGATAAAAAATGGTTATTGTGGGTTATCCCTAAGAGATAGACATATACCATTGCGGACTTTTTTTTAGAACTTTTTAAGGTGTACAATACTGTGGTACATTATTTTGATCTATCTCATAGGGTTCAGCCAGCGTTTGCAATGTAAACGCAAAAAAAAATGTGTTTATTTACGACATCACATTAGAAACCTCTAAAGTTATCAGTGTTTCTCTATTATATTATGCATGTATTATACATATAAACCTTCCTCTTGAATCACTCTATCTATTAAAAAAAAAACGCATCAAATTCCGTTGCGTAGTTTTAAAAATCTAAGCATACATAGGGACAGACGGACAGCAGGAAGCGGCTTTGTTTTATCCTATGTAGTGATTTAAAGTGTTGGTATAATTATTTGTTTTCAAAAAGTGTTATATATAGGAAACAAAATTGATTGATTGATGGCCCGTACGGAAGGGAGCGGGAGAGCCATTGTGGAAGATGTTTTCTCTTCTCTAGAGCACAGATAACGTAATACTATACTAGTATCTAGAGGGAATTAGGGTGCTGCAACTTAAATCAAAAAATCTTGTAGATACTATTGCTGATTCGCCGACCTTATCGCGATTTGCAATCTCTTTCAGGCAATTATTGACTAGAGAGAGGATGGAAGGATGAGATGAGGGGTAGCAGTTAACAATGAATTGCACTCTCTGGATACAATTGCGTTGTACTAAATATCATTTAATAAAACCTATTAATATTCAAGCACAGATATACATTTTAGATACACATTTTAAATGCAGAAAAAAATAGATACACATACAAATTGCACTATATGAGCCTCAGCTCTCAACTGAGATAATGCTCCTTCAGAATTTTATTTAAATTAGAAAGTGTTTGTGCCCGTCCAATTGGCAGTAGCAATGTATTCCACAAATATACCTAACTTGAAACCATTTTGTGACTTTCAAAGGTTGGGCAAAAGTCCGATTCTTTCAAAGTCATTGATAAAATCAGGTATGGACACAAAAATGTTGAATATATGTAACACTCACCTTAATATGTGCCTGCAGTATGACAATTTAGGTTCGATTGAAAGGTAAGCTTTTCAACATGTATTTATAATCACGTCTAGGTTACAGGCGAGGAAGGAATAAGGGATTTTGTGCAAATCCTAGAGATAACAGCAATAAACGAATAGATATCAATTTTCAATCTTTACTCAAAATTATCTTTAAAAAAAATGCAATTGACTTCATCTCAATCATAAAGTTCAGTATTCCCACAAGCAGTGACAATGTGTCTCAGAATAACTCTTGCACAGAATGGGTAAAAATTATAATGTTATTTGCCCACAGGTAGACATTTTTCACGACGAATTTAGTGTTTTCAAATCGTTCCTGCTACATTACATTACAACCTTATGTGACCTTTGTAGTTAATTAAAGTTTTATTCATATTTTTTCATTTTTTTTTCTTTGTTTCACTTTTACTTTTTTACTACTTAACCCATATCGAAAACGAAGTATTGTTTGTTTTGGAAGTTGTGTACAGCTGTAACTGGACTTCAGGTTTACTTACTGTTCATTATTAAGACCATTCTTTGTAAATCTTGATCTGTTGTCTGTATCTATACCTATTGAATAAAATAAAATAAAAAAATAACTGGAAATTTTAAGTTGCTATTTTTTCTTAAGTATTATTAACTAGCTATCGGCATGTTATCCCGTCATAATTACAATATTTTAATTTTATTTTCCTTTCACTACGTGACTTTGAATTCTAGCTAAAATAGGATCTATAGCCGTATTGAGTTATAGAAAAATGTATCAAAATTAAGAACTGATACAACTTCGAGATATTCTCAGGCATTTTCTTAAATCTCGATAAGTATTCGGTTATTTCAAGACATTTCTAGAAATTTTCTTAATAAATATTTACCTGTGACAAGCGACCTGTAATTGCAGTTCATCACAAAGATGATAATTAACCACTTTATCGTTATTTTATATATAATTATCGTATCGCATAAACTATTCAAAACAAGAGTGCAAGATAATGCCAGTGTCACATTCAAATCTGTTCAGGTATTTAGAATATAAGGTGGAATAAAGAAACTCACACACATGACCAATGAAAGCAATACACTCTTTTTTTATTTTAATATAGGTATATAACAATTAATATAATTATTAAATAAACAAGTTGTTGTAATGTGTGTTACATTACAACAAGGGTTACATTTTATTTTTAAGTATATGCTACTAGGGCGATGGACAGAGCTATCTGTCGCCGTTTAAGCAGGCCCGAGACGGCAGCGCGACGTGTTAGAGGGGTCGAGGGGGGTTAGGATATATCATAGTGGGGTCACCTTGCTCAACAGGCTGCCAAGTCTGCCGGGGTACACCTGAGGCCCCGGCCATAAGACCCGGTGACGGAACGCTGTGTAGTTTTAGTCGGTTCGAGACCTACGTACCACCTTACCGTGATGACCCGTGGCGGTGTCCACACAAAAAAGTAAATGCTAGAAAATGCATTTATTTATTAAAATGGTCTCATGTAAAGATCAATCTGAGTCAATTGCCGCCATAAAAAGTGACTTTTCAAGGGCTCATTTTGTCTGATGTTACGTCTATTTTACCACCTTGTTTTTGGTGGAACGATTTTTTTAATTTTTTATGAGAAACTTCTCGGCAAATTAATAATAATGTTTGATGAATATTTTTTGTAGCTTTATAATTACACGAGACATGTGTTTACTAAGTGTCAAGGAACCAGGAATGTTTTTGACAGAAAAAAAAATTATTGAAGATTTGGATCTTTTTGACAATTTCTATCGATTATTTATAACAATTATTAACCGATTTTAATATTTAGCCAGTATACAATCTGATACTTTAATATTGAGATTAAACACTCCATTTGTCGACACTGTTATGGCTGTACGATTACCTATTGATTCTTAATGAAAACCAAGTTGACTGTAAATTAATTATTCCTATATTGAAGAGAATAAAAGGTGACAATGTAATGCGGCGCCCGACACAAGTGCTATTAGACCGGCAGCTCGCGACAGATTTTACCGATCAATCGTATCACGTATGCCCTTCAAGTTGTTGATTATATAGTAGGTTTAACCAAGAAATTGATCTAAGCGAGATCGTGAGAGCGGGACATGTAGCGTGCAAAGTCATGTGAAATCGCAAAAAAATGATTTTTAATCAATCGAATTACGTATGCCATTCATGCCTTAATGAAATTTATGAAAAATACGATGCGGACAAGCATCGGCATACGTGTAGGGTGGGTCCCTATGGCTGAACTCAGTCCTCGCATTTGCAAAAAAGAATAATAATTTTCTTAAATCATACTGTTAGCAACGCAATGTATGAGTTTGTTTGTCGATTCTCTCACTAGCACGATAAGCTCGTAATGCAGCCGTAGCTGGCTCCTGTAAACTAGGGATGTACACATGATACGTTGCTTTTGTTTCCTACGATTTTTTTATTATGCCTGAAAGTCGAGTCAAGTACACATTTTAGCTTATGCTTATTTAATGAACTTTAAAATATATGAATATAAATGTATAGTGTCAAATTATGCAGATATAATTTTAGTGTTGTGTTATTTTTATTTTAGATTTCTAAAAGATCTAAAAAAAAGCTACATATTATGTTATGCATAATTATGTTAAACAAGTATTAGCATTTTAGTGGTCATTAAAGTCATTTGCTTACTAGTAGGTTTCCCTAAACGGTAATAGCGCTGATTTATCTCAAACATATTTTTTTTACACTAAAGGTGCCGTTTTATTTAATCGTATATCATCTGAACTAACAAAAAAACAACAAACAAAAAACAACTAAAAGTTTCACATAAAAAAGCATCAAGAAGTTCTAAAGACCTTTTCTGAGATAGAATTTCGTTAGCTTTATACTTTATTTTTGTAATTGATTTCAATTACAAAAATAAGGTATATACGCTAGTGATTTCACTAGCGTATAATGTAATTTGTGATGATGGAGAGCCATGCTGCATTGCATTTCGCCGCATGAGTGAGGTTACCGGAGGCCCTAACCTTCCCTTTCCCTTATTCCCGTCCTTCCCCTCTCCCCCCTCTTCCCACTCTTCCCCCCCTCCCCCTCTTCTCGAGTTACAGGTGCCCATGGGCGGCGGTAGTCATTTAACATCAGGTGACTCGTCTGCTCGTTTGCCCCCCTATACAATAAAAAAAAAGTATATGACATATAAATTGCTTTTGCACAGCACAACGATAATTATTGATATCTATGGGAGTGTAACTCTAAATAAACGCTATTTATTATACGCTAATGTGTTTATTCGATTGTCAAGCACTCATTGACTTGTTGATATCGTATACACTTACGTGTGTGTAAGTCTACGCATCTATTGGTTTTGTTGAACTGCATATGTAGTTGTAAGCTAATAGAAGGGACAATTTGGAGACAGCGGTTTTCATACATTTCGATCTAAAAGGCATATATAATTGATTCTATGATCTGTGGTTGTAATAGAAATCAAAGATCACGTTCTCTTACTTCTCTGAAAAAAAAAAAATATATATATAATTTAATCGAGATTTTATGAAAGATATGAGTGATACTGCAAATTAATAAACAATTAATAATATGATGGAGAATTTTACTGCGAAATTGCAAAGGGCATACGTAATACAATTGAAAAAAAAATCTCCCATCTCATTTTCTCAAAAACGTTTATACGCGTTTTTGCCCAGCGGAATTTGTATGCCCTTTTGAATTTAATATCCGAAAATACGTGATAAGGTTGAAAAAAATAAAATTAAAACAGTGTTTTCCAACAATTTTTAGTAATATAATACAATTGATTTAAAAATAAATTTTATTTTACAAACGCGATAACTGAAAAAAAAAATTTCGGCCCAAATTTAAATGTATGCTGACTAGTTACAAATTATTTTCACAATTATTATAAACATTTAGTATACACGGCATACGTAATTGGTGAAAATTATATTTTTTTTTTTGCAAATGCGAGGACTGAGTTCAGCCACAGGGACCCAACCTACACGTATGCCGATGCTTGTCCGCATCGTATTTTTCATAAATTTCATCAAGGCATGAATGGCATTACGTGATTCGATTGTAAATTTTTTTTTTTTTTGCGATTTTATATGACTTAGCACGCTACATGTCCCGCTCTCACGATCTCGCTTAGATCAATTTCTTAGTTAAACCTACTATGTAATCAACAACTTCAAGGGCATACGTGATACGATTGATCGATAAAATCTATCGCGAGCTGGCGGTCTATATCGTCGGTGGTAAGATCCGAGTGTCCCAACGTTTCTACTCTATCGGTCCCGTCTCCTCGTCCCTCTCCTCGTCTCCGGAACACAAATCTGGCACTTTAATTTTGTTCGCGACGGGAATCTCTGATAAAAATGGCGTAAAATTTGCGTGTTTTACCCAGTTCCTGTTTACCGTCATATGTGCACTTGCACCACTGTCTACGTACCATTCGTTTGTACTACATATATTCTCGTCTCAAAAGTACCACACTAAGATTTGAATGTTTTGTTTTCTGCAATAATGATCATTGGTTTTTATAATGAGCCATCTGTTTACATTTGTAGCAAGTCACGGTCTTGTCACCTGTCACTGTCACTTTTGAGTTTGTCGATGACGTCATGCCATTTTTAAACTTCTGCTTTTTGTTACTATTGTTTGCAGCGAATGCAGTGCCACTGGAATCCATGTCATTCTTTGAAACCTCCATATCAATCAATTTTGTTTTTATTGCGTCGGTAGTAAGTAATCTTCATTCCCGAATGCTAAATGGCCATAATCGTGGGCGAAAATTTTCCATAAGAGGTATTATAGTTAAAGGCGGGGAGCAAGCCACGAAGAAAGAGAAAGAAGACAACAGTTTACCTCTTCACTGATTAAATCAGCGAAGAGGTGCATATAATGGAGTTAAATCAGCCTGATTTATCTATAATATCTCTGTATTTATGAGTAACTGTTTGATATAACAGATAGGATAACCGCATCAAATAAAATATTTTCTTTTGGAGATCAAGTCTTTGATTCTATATATTTTTTAATATTATATGACTGTCACTGCTACACTACAGCTACTATTATTTTAATTTTTTGTACTTTGTAAACTATCGAAATAAGTAATATTGTAATTTGAGAGTAACAAAAAAAGGTTCGATAAAGCAGAACAAAATTCGCATCGAACAAAAATCGTTATGATTATTTCAACATTCTAAAATTATATTATGGTAGGGTAAAGTCACTTCTTCCGGACGGGGCGGTCGATGATAGAAGCTGCGCTGCGCCTAAGGGCTGTGACCGAAACATGGTGAGCTTTGGTGACGTGCTGTTGGCGGTATCATTGGACATCGCCAACGCATTCGGTAGCCTGCCATTCAGCTGCATCAGGGAGGCGCTCCACTACCACGGGTTGTCAAAGTACCTGAGGCGGCTGGTGGCAGACTATTTTGAGGAGCGTACCGTCATGTATGAGGACCGAGAAGGAAGTCTTAGACGTGGGCCCACATCATGCGGTCTGACCCTTGACGGGAGGTTGCGATTCGACGAGCACTTTCGGTAGCTTGCTCCAAGGCTGGTCGGCGTTGCGTCCGCCCTTGGGCGACTTTTGCCCAAATTGGGTGGGCCCAGCATCGCTACGAGACGGCTGTACACGGGGGTTGTCCAGTCGATAGCACTTTACGGTGCACCGGTGTAGGCGGAGGCTCTGACCGCCCAGAATAGATCCATCGCTACCGGCCGTCATACGCCCCATGGCCGGTAGTGACAGGAATTTTACCAGATGGATAGGATAGGAAAAAAAAAAGCTGTAAAGTCACCTAGTTTCTGACTTTAATTAACAAATATCTTTACTTTAGTTAATAAATAACAAACACAATTTCTTTAGGAGCCTAATTATCCTACGAAATTATACCTTGTTTAATTAAGAAAGAAGATGTGCAATATGGTCATTGGTGAACGTCTCTCGGCCGCTCAGGGACAATTTGTTCCTCGACATGACAATGTGACAATGTAAGGAAATGTTGAAATTGGTGACATTTCGTGATCAAGTTCAGAAAATCAGCTGTAGACGAAGGTTATATTTTTACAAAAAAATAATTGTATGAATTGCTAGGGAATATGAATTTAGGTTATTTTTTATTTATTTATTTTGTGAAATATCTGCCTGGCCGAAGTTAGGGATTATATATTACAGAAAAACTCAGAAAGGGCCCAGTGGCCGATATAAGGCAGAAACATAGCTACTAACTGTCCCTAACATCGGCCGCCTCATTTCTACTTTAACTAGCTTCAATTTATGTACGATTTTGTGACACTGTTTGTACATTTTTGACGCTCCGATATCTATTTTAGAGGTACAGGTGCTTGGTAGAAGGTGTTTCTACCTTCTACTAAAAGAGTAGAGGATGGCTAAAGAAAAGATGGATGGACTGCATGAAAGAGGAGATGTATGGAAAGGACTTACTTAAGCAGTGAACTGAGGAATGAGGAATAGAGGAGAATGGAAGGAGAAAACACATTGCGCCGACCCCAAATAAATTTGAGAAAGGGCAAGATAATGTTTGGTACATTTAATTTAGAATAAAAATCTGAATGAATTTTGCAGTATTTGTTTTGAAACGGCTTGAGCTTGCATTAACCGTATTGAGAAATATGTGTTAAAAAATTTAAAAACATATCAATTATATATTATGGTTGTCAATTTACAGTCGGAAATACTTACTTGTGAAAACTACGACAACCACCAGGGATCTAAAGCTTTTTACAAACATAACAGCTTTTCTGTCATGTTGAAAGTTATTTAAAAACTATTAATAACTACAACATGGTAATGATGCTGTATACTGGTGCATAGGTTATATTTTGGACCCCTGATAACATTTACCCATAGGTGTACTTTGAGCCAACCAATCAGCGAAGAGATACATGTAAATTGCTGTTTTATTTCTCTTTCTGCCGACGTCACCAACCCACATACAAGGAATCCAATACCTTTCCGCCTCTGGCTATAATGCCTCTATGAAATTTTCGTCCATGATTTCTGCAGTGTATGATTGAAGCAGTCAAAAATAAATCGATTAATATTGAATACATTTCAACTCAGGAAATGCCCACTGACTTGTTACCCAAAGGTCTTTTATCAACTAAGTTACTAAGCATTATAAGTTTATGCATATGCTAGGAATTAAGGTTAAATCAAAAGAAAACTTAGTTGAAAGTTCCCTTTTATTTTGTTAAGTAAGGGTGTTAGAATATAGGTAGGTAACATAATTTAAAAATGTGTTTATGGTTAGGTACAAGCTGTGGAAGCCTGCCACCAAAGTTATATAAAAAAAAAAATAACAAAGAAAATGAAATTTGAATCAGAAATATTTCGTATAAGTTTGAGCGATTTTTAAAATAGAACTGCGCCTACGTTCCAAGAAACGTCTCAAGCGACCCTTGTAGTAGCTGGGCAGGTGACTTAAGTAATTTAGTTCATAGATATTATTCTCGTAACCGTAGTGTTGAACGAGCAAAGCCTCGATTGAGTAGGCACTTGGCTTCACTAGATAGTCACAATGACCGGGTCCAAGAGACCCGTTAGAAAAAACCACGTAAGATAAGCTGTCTGCTATTACAGCTATACCATCTTCAACAGGGAACGGTGCTTTAAATATTTTCATATAAGATGATCCTTTAGGTAGTACTTCGACTTTGCTGTTTCCTTCTGGACTATGAATGTAGACAGTATGATCTGATGTGTAGAAAAACAAAGTGTTTTCGGGATCCAAAACGATCCCTTGTGCGTTGATGACGTTGTGAATTTTTTCTTTCTCGGTACCTTCATTAGTTACCTCGTACAGAATGTGATCTTCAGTTAATATATATATTATATCTTCTCCATTGACTTTGGCGAGGCTGATTATGTTGTCATTAATCGTACCATATTTTTCAGCTTTGTTTTCTTTTGCATTGTAAAAATACAGCCCATCTGATGCAGCAAAATAAGCAGTCTTTGCTAAGGTTCTGTCAGCTGCAGCTTGTCTTCCATTATCGAGTAATTTAGTTACTTCTCCTTTCTTGCGGATAAACAGGCCTTTGTCAACTCTTTCTCCATTTACGTCATCAGCTAACACGTAGAATAATACAGTGTTTAATCCTAGATGCCCATGGCCATCTTTAGAATGTGGTTCTATGTTAAGCCCATTCAATGGAAATAAAATATCGACAACATCGTACTCAGTAGTGTGAACTATAAACCTTTCTTCAAAAAAATCTTCATCGATGGTAAGTATGTCGTCTCCGTCTGCTTTACTAGTTGGCACTGTGCACACTAGAAGCAATGCCACAATGACGGGAGACAGAATGACTTTCATTCTATTACCTGAAATTAATAAATGTTCTTAATTTTATAATATTCTCCAACTTCTAAATAAAAAACATTAATTTTTGACCTGTGAATAATTAAACTACAAAGTATTAAGAAAGTATTGTGTAAGATGTAAATATAGTCGAACTATACGATAACCATTTACCTCGGATGACCTCATTTGTCATTCTAGTGTAGGTGTATTTGATAAGGATAAGAGCTCGTGTTCGTAGAAAACATATTAAATCTACTAATAGAAAGAATCAGCAGAACATTACCCTTACGTCATTAAAAACATATTCATTTAAAGCAAAGTGAAAAAAGTAAGAACGTAAGTGCATGTGAATGAAGCTCTGAAAGGCAGCCGCTCTGTAAGCATGGACATTAACGCTGACGTCCTACAAGGTTCTATGCTATCCCCAACGCTGTTTAGCTACTTATCAATGACATGTTGTCTATTGATGACATCCATTGCTATGCAGATGACAGAACCGGAGATGCTGATTACAAGGGACGTGCCAACATTTCTCGTACCGTTGAGTTAGAAAGTCACGAACAACTTGCGTGCAAAGTTCCACCCTACCAAAACACAAGTCTGCCTGCACGTCTAAGGGTTTTTAATACTTGCCATGCGCATTGCCAGCCCCTTAAAAACGCGATTCTTCTGGAATTGCAAGCGTCCATAGGCTATGGTAACCCTTACTATCAGGAGGGCTGTATGCTTGTTTGCCACCGACGTGGCATACAAAAAAAAGATGTATCAGGTCGTGTAGTTGGCAAGTTTAACGTCAGTCCCTATGCCTTGCAGATCTGATGCGGTCTTAGTCTATATCCTGACAAGGCGTGTTATGAA
This sequence comes from Euplagia quadripunctaria, assembly GCA_963859945.1. Lineage (NCBI taxonomy): Eukaryota > Metazoa > Arthropoda > Insecta > Lepidoptera > Erebidae > Euplagia > Euplagia quadripunctaria. The sequence goes on from OY982585.1 coordinate 3,321,540, forward strand.
ACTTAAAATAAATACTTACTTTGGTTGCGGGCACAAATTAAATTATAACAATAATGAGATTACGATTGCGTTGCACGTCTATAGAAGTTACAATGGCTTATATATTTGTATATTTTTTAGACTTGCACTGCAGTATTTATACCTAAGAAAAAAGCACTTTTATCAACTTTCCTGAACTAAATGTTAACATTATTATCACTTTGTAAATAATATTTTCTGATAAGTATTAACAAGTTAAATAATTTTAAATATAAATAACTAAGTGCACCCCGCGGTTTTACCCGCGTAAGTCTCGGTGCCGTAGGAATATCAGGATAAAAAGTAGCCTTTGTCTTAATCCAGGTCTCCAGCTATTTACAATACATAACAAGTTTCATCGCAAACGGTTCAGTAGTGTTTGCGTGAAAGAGTAACATTCATCCGTACATCTCATGCAAACAGTAAAAAAAAGTATATAGAACTATCGAGTGGCACTATTTGAGGCGATTTGTATGAGAACGTGTATCTATAGTATATTTAATAATAATAATAATGTATTGCTTCTCTCACACAGTATAGCAATACATTAGACATTACAAAACAAACTTACATTAGACACATTGTTATGCTTCTATGTGAGAGACTGGTATCTATACTAGGATAGGCCTGTATGACAGATTACCAGCTTCTTCCAGCTGAATTTATGCAGTACTAGATGTCAGGTAAGTGTTATTGTTGAAAATGTATAAAAACTACCGAGTGCAAGTATGTGTTCGTTTATAAATGAGAGTGTGTGTGTGTTGGTGTGTGTGTGCGTGTGTGTGTGTGTGTGTGTGTGTGTCTGTGTGTGTATGTAGAGTTTATATATATGTGTGTACATAATAGTAAATATGAGAGCGCACTTATGTTTATAGTATTGTATTACGAAATATATTAAAGATTTTCTGTGTCATTGTAACTGAGGGACTTGAACAAGATGATGATAGCTTTATTGCAATGAAAACGCATGTAAGAGTATATATCAATCTTATTGTAAAGATAGCCTCCCAGAACACTGAAGAATCTCATGAAGAACGCTGTAGGTCCATTGAGTGGTCTGTGTGTCACAGATATGATGTGTCCGACGCTTGTGATTGAAAGTAGAGAGGTAATAGGCAAATGATTCCCAAGATAAATAGTTGCCTCACTATTTATTTGATCTAAGCATAACATGCAAAGCAAAGATGAGATACATATTTCGTATAAAATTGTTATCGAGGACAGTGAACTTCTGAGAAAGAGACTGATCTTTTTTTATATATTTACCCCTTTATCATCAGATCGTTGCACGTAACAAAGACTCTGACTTATCACCAGAAAAAAAGGCAATACATAATTTGTTTTTTTTATGGCATATGGGGCAAACGAGCTGACGGGTCACCTGATGGTAAATGACTAGCGCCACCCATGGGCATCTGCAACTCAAAAGTCACAAGTGCATTGCCGACCTTTAAGGTGGGAGTAGGGGAAGGGGGAAATAAGGAGCGAGGAAGGGAGAGAGGAAGAGGGTAGGCCAAGGGCCTCCGGTTGCATAAACCACAAGCTTGTCACTCTCTGCCCTCTAAAAATATCTATATATTCAAGTTGTAAGTTGTGTTGTTGTATTGAAATGTGATAAATTTGCTTCTCACGCCTTTCTCCCTTACTTCTACCCTGAAATACCCCTGAAAGAAATCACTGATTGGTGATTTATAAAACTTCAGTATAGATCATATTTTAGTGACATTTTCTTGGTATAGAGGCGATCACATTCCGTCCGTCCGTTTCTTGTCAGCCGGCATGGGTTATGCGTCACCTGCCCGTTACCCTAGCAGAAGCAGGCCTGAGACAAGTCCCTTACAAGACTAGCTTGTGACGTAACACCGTGTGGACTGCGATTTTAGTCGGCTCATTGCCGACATACCACTTCATCTATGTCCCGGTGAAGTACGATGCGTGGGGGTTTCCACACGATAAAAAAAAGGTTATTTGTCGCTCAACTAGATCTCATTTTATGCCGCAAGCACCGTCTTATATACTCGAAACGTTATTTCATAGAGAGTTCGTAACATTTCCCTAAAAATTGAAACCATTCTGAAATTTTCTAATATAATGTGGGACATTCCATAAATAGCCTATTAGTTCTGCGGTTCGATGTCAAAAGATGGCGTGTATCTTAATTTAGGTAATCGTAACCCTCTCTGACTTCCTATATTCGACAATAAATGGCACCCGCGGGATCGACTTCCGTAACACTATGATTTTTCAAATCCTACCGGCAGTTCCAAAGATTAGCGCGTTTAAACAAACAAACAAAGAAACTCTTCAGTTTCACTAGTATAGATTATTGTATCTTCAGGATTTGAAACATGGAAAGCATAAAAATTTTAGGTGATTGTCGAATACTAGTTTCAACGTGGTACTTACGTAGCAGACAGAGACATCACGCGACATCATTGCTGTGTGAAGAGGATACGATTAACGACGACGGGTGGAGAGGCATCCTCGGAGGCCAAGCTCCTCCGTCCCGCAGCAGACTCACCGTCTCGGGCCAAATTCTGCAAGACCGTAACCTTTGCACAAGCAGGGCCGAGTTCTGCATCTGCCTCTTTGATCTGGAGGCGTTTAAGGATCTCAGTACTCCACGGTGTGGTCATCTGCTATCAGACGGCCAAATTCTGCAGGGATTCTCGGACGCTTCTTTTTAGGTTGTACCCGGGTCCCCTGCAATAGACCCACTTGTAACGGAACACCGTGGGGTTTTAGTCGGTTCGATGCCGACATACTAATTTACCGTAAGCTCCAGTGAGATGATGTCCAGTGGGGGTTTCCACACGATAAAACAGTAAACGCAGCGAGGGCGCGAGTAAGCTGTCGCTACTGCGTCATTCTCGCGTGTTGGCAAAAATAGTTATTTATTTTATTTAAAACCATTCACATGAAGTACAGAGGCTGACTTAATGTAAACAAAAATAAGCAAGGTTAAAGAATATAAAATTTATGAACAATTAAACAAAAACCTGATATTAGTACTTAATGACTAGGTCAGCGTTTAAAGCAAATTACATTTTTACTCTACTATAAACAATTCGTGTCTATGTTACTGCATGGCATATATTGTGGTTTGATTGTAGCGGATAAGTTGTGTTATGTGGTACGTATAGAGCAAGAGCCCATAACGAATTTTGTAATGATGCGTAGGTCCTGTAGTGTAACATAATTAAAGGATTACTTTTTATCTATGGAAGTAGGTTAAAAATATTAAGCGCCTGTCTTGAACGTGACGCTTTCAAGTAGCGGGTCGATGATCTCATTTGTCCGAACATACTCCTGAGCGTTGGAAGCTCGGTCTTCAACAGAACTAATATAAAGAAGACAAATCTTGCTGTACGATCCTCTGATAACACCATTAGAAATGATAATATCTGAAACGCGATTGATGGATTCAGAACCAGCATGAACGGCAACAATTCGTTCTAGTCTCCATTGACGGAAAGGTAAATCATCATAAAATTTTGTATAATTACACATTGTCAGGGGTACGCATCCACGCACCGCTCGGCGGCTTAGCACATTTCTGGTGGAAACGCTTAGATCGTTTCACAACTTCGTTGCGCATCCTCGTACCGCTCAGCTACTTCGCACATCTCTAGTGGAAACGCAGCCTTAACGTTCTATGTATGAACTGAGTGTCAAAACAGTTTCAAGTGATACTGTAATATTAGCAATGGTTTATATACAACTAGCTACCCGGCCACGCGTTGCTGTGGCTAGGTAATTTGCAATAAAAAAAAATCCTATCTTTCAAGTTCGTTCTTTCAGTTTCGTCGTTCATTACTTTAGGAGTTCATCGCAAACAAACAACAGAAAAGCTAAGAAAGGGAAGAATAATGCTGAATTCAGAAGAGAATTACGCTATGTACTAATATACACATAATAGCCCAGTCAAGGAACTAAAATACTTTTTACTTTTTTTATTTTTCATTTGTTGTTAAACAAAATACACTTGTGACTTTGAACAGGCTTCATTTTGTAGATAATTTAATGAAGAACATATGACAAAAAACGAACTGGCAACGAGATATCGAACAAAATGTAAAAAAAAAATTGTTTTCGTTAAATTGTTAAAAACAAATGACGCCCACTTGTCCAGACTGCGGATATCGAAATTCTTAAACAGCACATTTATTTACTATTGATCCAAAAATAAAAATACGTGGTAATCGAAATGTCCATTTTTGAACATAAAACATCTAGGTTGATTGGGCTAATGAATCACATTACTACAGCTAAATAAACAGCAGTGAAAAGGCGATAAAGATGGACCTCGCAAAAGTATCAACTTTGCAACAAATGGTAGTTGAACATATTAAGACAAAACATTTTAGCATGTCATAGTTAATAAAACTAAAAAAACACCTTTTAATAGCGAACCGAATAAAGAAGTAACAAAGGGTACCACTATCCACGTCCTGGCTTCATCATCAGACTACTGTTACCAAGCCTAATCTATATCTACTAGACTCGAGGAGTTTACTAGCAGCCACTGAAGAGTTTCACTATCCAGCAATTAGAAATAGGTAAAATTTTAGCCTAGACGTCCTGCCGATGGTGGCGTATGTGTCGGGTCGTTCGGCTACCTTTGATATGATGATTTGAAGTGGACGATGACTGGCGCTTGCGCCATGCTCGTGATCGAGTGCCGTTAGTTGGGTCTGGTCATCTCTGAACTGCTATTACTTACATATAGTAGTAGTTTGCGCGACTGTTTATAGTTTAGAACAATACGTTACATTATCCTCACATTTAATTTGCGGATATAAGCAATGTAACCAAATACTTGTAAAAAACGTGTAGAAAAAGAGTGGAGTGTATGTATAAGTGTAATATATAATTCAAGATCCATGAGATCCACTAATGTTAGTTATTCTAGAATTGCCCATTTAATCACTTCAGTATTACTTATTTTAACATTTTCATTTACCATTATGCTTATTATACGAGCATGATATACGTAGCCTTGGTCCTAGGAATTTAGGCAAACTTAGTTTAAACTTACGAGTGATAGATTTCTGTAATTGTGTTTGTGTTAGTTTTCTGTAATTAATGCCAACATATTGTTGGTTTTGTTGCCAAGTATTTACACGTACCTACTAGTTTAATAAGTCAAGTTTCTTAAAAAGTTATTTTTACCTAAATGTAAGGTAATTTTACTCTTTTCGAAGGCACACCACATTTAATTTTAAGTCAATAAAAAAAGAAAGCGATGTTTTCATACTTCTCATCGGATAGATGATTTTAATAGAAGTAAACGTAGCTATGTATAATAATACATAGCTACGTTTTTGGATATTACAGCTACAACAGATAATTAGAAAAAGTAGGATAACAATTGCAATGGTGTAATGTCAACTTTATTATTGAAATTCTTGATCAACTAATCAAAAAATGTTACCACTTATGGTACAAGATCACTTCTTGATCGGGTGGCAATTTCTGAGATGGTATCAGCCTTGCCTTCAATATAATTTTTGAATTCGCTGGATACTAAAGTGGTGAGAAGAGTTAATATATTGTACTCATAAATTTTCTTGTTGTAAGCATAATATTGAATAAGGGTAGCTTCTGGCGCGTAAGCAGTGGGCTTGGTTTCAAATTCAAAATCACTTGTTTCACTAGTTGCGTTAGGATACGCAATGTAAGCAAGGTCGTTTACCACTACTGGAACACCATTATCCAAAACGAAAGGTGGTTTCAAGAGTTCGATGTACGTTGGCTGTTCAGGCAGACCTTCGATTTTCTTTACGCCGTCTGAGCCGACAACGTATACTTTCTTCTCATCTGTATAGTAATATAAGTTGTTTTCGTAATCCAGTACGATTTTCTGCGCGTTAATGGCACCCTCAATTTTCTCCTTCTTGGTACCTTCTTCGGTTACCTTATATAAAGTGTGGTCATCAGTAAGTATGTATATGACATCACTACCATTAACTTTAGCGATGCTGATAATGCTATCTGTTAATGTTCCGTATTTTTCAGCTTTATTTTCTTTATTGTTGTAAGAGTAAATACCATCTTGAGCTCCAAAGTAAGCAGTCTTCGTATCATCATTTGCTGCAGCTGCATCTCTTCCATTGTCAAGTAATTTTGTTACTTCTCCCTTCTTACGAATGTAAAGACCCTGATCTACTCTTTTACCGTCTACGTTATCAGCTAATACAAAGAATAATACACTCATTGGGTCTTCAGATGCTTCATCTTCGGCATCGGTATCATCATCGAAGTTAAGGGCGTTTAGTGGCAATAGTAGATTGACCACATCGTAAGACGCATTGTAAACTACCAACTCGTCGAGGAAAAATTCTTTGTTTATAATGATTCTCTCATCATCATCATCAGTGGTGTTCGTAGCTGGCGCAGCAAACGCCAAGCCTACTAGAAGCGATGCCGTGAAGAATGCTAGCAGCTTCATTCTGTGATCTGAAAATTGAAATATATATTTAATTAGTAAAATCAGTGTTAATAATGTTTTTAAAAGGATATACTGTTTTTTTTTTGTAAGCGTGATTTACAGGGCTCTAATGTATTTGCCTCCTGATCGATTAAAGGAGTGGACGGTAGAGTGGTGGTCAGAATTGTTCAGAAAAAATGTAAATAACAAAAATTTTAATTATCACTTTGAGTTGCATCAGTTTCTTAAGAATTACCTTCTTAAAAAAATATTCATAACTTAAGAAATACAATCGTTTATCATGAGATTTTCTTTTTTGTTTTCTTGAGAAGCTATTGACGGGCAATAAATTAATTTCATTAATTATATCATGGATAACGATAAAGATCCATCCAAGGTAAGGAAAAAATTGTTTCCAAAATGGAGACTAAGAGAGGAGTAAAAGGTATCAAACTGTTTTGTCTTTAATTATAACAATATAATAAAATAGAATATTATTTATGCTTCGTTACGTTTCACCGAGTAAGTGAGGTTACTGGAAACCTTAACCCTTCCCTCTCCCCCTCTTCCCCTACTCCCACCTTAAAGGCCGGCAACGCACTTGTGACTCTTGAGTTGCAGGTGCCCATGGGCGGTGGTAGTCCACCGTATCCCATAAAAAAGTATTCTTTATTGTAGTAAAATAATCGAAGGTCTGCTGAAGGACCGATGGCCATTGGAGCACACAGGACCCGTGTGTGTGGTCTACTAAAGTGACCGCGAATGGGAAAACGGAAGGTACGAAGCCCCCAGCCAGACGGACCTACGAGCTGAAGTTTGTAGCTGGGATGGACTGGATGCGAAAGGTGGAGGACCTGGTGCTATTGCGCGCATTGGGAGAGGCCTACATCGAGCAGTGGACTGCGATAGGCTAATTGATTGGTATAAAATGACAATGGATCTCAAGTTAGGTACAATGGGCGTTTTTATGGCTAAAAACGGTCTCTACCAGGCAATCTTTGGATGGATTTTGTGACAGAAATTAGTGGTAGCTGGCGGTGTACCATAATTATATAATACATATAACTAAACATTTACACATATCAATAAAATGAGTGTCATATGATTCTTTATATACTTGGGTCACACTGAAAGTTTTTAGAATAGGCCAGTAAGAAAAGTAGCCGACGAAAAGTGTATTTCGAGTCAGGAACTCTTCGGGAATCCGTAGATGTTTAATGATTTCATATGTCATTTGTTTTTACATAATTTTGACGTCAGAAAGCTTTGTACTAATGGATACATAATGGATCATAATTTGACGGAAGATCAAAAACGCCGTCGTATGGATTAGTGCCACTCAATGCTTGAAAAGTATGACGGAGGTGACTCGGATGCTGTATATGACATCGTCACAGGTGATGAAAGCTGGATATATTCTTACGAACTCGAAACCAAAAGACTGTTTTACCTACCAACTTTATGCAAATAAAAAAAATTGAATTTGAATTTGACGTAAAAAGGCTCCTCCTTTTTAGTAATAACTTTAACATGTGTATCTGTGTCTGTGGCATCATATATCTAAGCGGATACACCAAAATCGGTCAGATTCAGTATTTTTTGTTTAAACTGGTGCGACTTGATTAAGAGTTCGAAGATCATGAGCTCTTTTGTAATCGTTGAAGTGATTTTGGAGTCGGGTGTATTTTATACCTGTACTAGCAACCCGCCCCGGCTTCGCACATGAATCACTCTGTCTACTAGTGAAAACCGCATGAAAATCTGTTCAGTAATTTTCAGTTTATCGCGAACAGGCAGACAGACAGACACGGCGGAGGACTTTGTTTTATAATATGAAGTGATTTAGTACTTGAAATTCTGTTGTCAAAACTGGTAACATTACAATTTAGGCGATGGATGCTTAGGTAATATACATGTTATTATTGTATACATCAATGTTAAATAGTAAGATCATAAGTCATTGATATGATGAGATAACCCTACCTAGAAATAGAGTTTATCACTTCTGTGGTCAACAACAACACACGTATCAGTAATATTGATGTACGAACGAAATTATATATGAAGATTTGTAGGCATCTGTTTAAATATTAAAGCTGATAGCTGTATTATAATAAGAAAATAAAATAACCTGGTTTCGCTCTGGACCTTATCGCGATTAAGGCACAACTGTGAAAATCCGAGAGCAATTTTAAATTGGAATAAAATATAAACCTTATTTAATGTATAGAGCATACAAATATGTACAGGTAAAAAGCGTACGCCACTGTATCTGCGTTATTACGCGCGACTGCTCGAGCACACGATCGCGTTCTTCTTCTGCTTATAGCACAATAACTATCAAATCTAAATCCAAGATTCTTTTAAAAAGATAACTGATTAATCTTCGTCTATATTATTTGAACTGCGCAGGGGCTTAATGTACGAGCTAGAATGAACTGTCCAAATATTGGTGACTGCTCGAGCATACGCGTGACTGCTCGAGCATGCACGCGCAATGAGCTAGTTGTGAGTGGCGGTAAAGAACCTGCTCGAGCATTTATTAGCTCTATCTGAGTTGACCATAAGTTGCTATTTATACATCTAAATCTATACAAGTCGTGAAAGTTTAATAATAATTACAAAAACATATGTTTAACATCATTTACATCATCCATACTATACTCGCTAAACGAATTGTGGATCGTAATTTTTTATTACTTTGTCAGACTTAAAAAAAGAGGAATTTTCTTAATTCGTAGTAATATTTTTTGTATATTTTCCGCGATAATACTGTACCAGTTTTCCGATGATATTAAAGTACTTTGTTAGGAAGGAAGGAATGAAATTTAGTCCAGATCTGACAGCAATATTCTAGAAAATCATCAAATAGAGGCAAACAAGTCTTCACCAAGACAAAGGTACTTGTTTCATGCCTATAATGATTATTTTTGGAGGTGTCATATAAATACAACTAATAGGTTGAAAATGAGGTTCTAGTTTGATATTTTAGGCGCGTTGATGTTGGAAGATGTAAAATCTTTAAAAGATAATTATTGTCTGACTCATTAAGTCATTAAATTACCATTTCATTAAACCACATTAGTTCTTATCAAAGACACTTTATAAGACATAAAGCTCAATCATTTAAACATTAAAAATGAGTTATACTGATAGTTTTTTTTAACGAAACCAAGCAATTAAAAAGACTAACATATTACTAGTAAAAATGGGTGATAAGTTGCTGGTATTCTTGATAACCCTTTCAGCTAAGCTATATGCTTATGTTCGAAATGGGTGGGTTCAAACCCACAACCACTCAACTACCTGACCTACCTGACAAATGTTTGAATGTAAGATATTAATTAAACCGACCATATTTGAGAAGTTCCATCAAAGGCTTGTTAGTTTGCCCCAAGTGTATATATTAGGAAGGAAATTTCTAGGAACCAAGACAAATTTGGCGCCTATTAAACAAGGACAGGCAATTGAAGTTCCACTACACAAAAAAACAACTACAAACAATGTGACATGAAATTTTTATCCTACTAATATTATAAACGTGAAAGTTTGTGAGTATGGATGGATGTTTGTTACTCTTTCACGCAAAAACTACAGAACCGATTGCGATGAAACTTGGTATGTAGATAGCTGGAGACCTGGATTAACATATAGGCTACTTTTTATCCCGATATTCATACGGGATCGGGACTTACGCGGGTGAAACCGTGGGGCGCATCTAGTATATATGTAAAGAAGAAATATATTTTCTATTTATTTAAATTTCCCACGCATGAAGCGTTAGCAGATTGATTTTGTTATCAATAGTTTAATGGGAGTGTTTTTGGTTAATGGCTGCGCGTATTACATACATTATTGAGATTGTAAAAAAGGTTTAATTTATAGTGATTTAGAAATCGACATCAATAATAAACTTTGAATATCGTTTCTTTTGTTTACAGGTTTGTTAATTTAACATATACTTACTTTTATTTATTTATTGTTTGTTGGATGTAGTTTCAAAATAAAGAATTACTTTTGTTGAGAAAGAAACCATTGTTTTTATTTAACGGTGTCGATCTATCTATCACAAGAATAATAACATTATACATAGATATAGAGAATATTTTTTCGAAAAGACATCAAACACTATACAACCCACCATACCCTACCGCTGAATATTCCCAATGTAATTCTTTACCCGACTTAAAAAAAAGCAGATAATTTGCCACGTATGTTTGTATCATCGAAAGTGCAAAATAAATAATTAAGATAGTCTATTAGGACTTTCAAACCAAAATACAACATTTTGAAGGTGTATGTTGTAGGCATGTAAATGTGAAAAAATCATGGAGAAACATATGTTTGTCCATTATTTTTTCCGAAACCACAAAATACATTATTATGTATTTTGTGGTTGTACCTGTACTATTGTACAGGTACGGAAGTACCACTCTACCAAATCATTTAAATAAGTAGCGACTCTTGTTCTCACATAATTAATATCAGTGAAGTCACAGTTCCGGCATAGTTCTGGCACAGTACCGCCACCGTAGTAATTATTCTTTCATACATTCTCTATCAACGCATCCACACCTGTCAGTGTCAGTGACGGCACAGTGCTCTCAGTGACAGTGCCGTCACTGACACTGAGAGGTGTGAATGCGTTCATAGAGAATGTATGAAAGAATAATTACTAAGGTGGCGGTACTGTGCCGGTACTGTGACTTCACTGATATGTGTGAATCGGCCTTAAGTCGCAATAAAACTCGCACAGCGCTAATTACCTACAGCTAAATTCACCTAGAATTTACCTCTCTTTCTATCGCGTAACTCTTATCTGTTCTGACGACGCTTCGACCTTAGGGTTGTCTTTTTTTAAGGAATTAATTAATCTGAGTATTTAATTACATGCGCCTACCGCGCTACCTACGGCGCCGACTCAAAATAAGTTAATATAAAATTGATAGTTTATGTAAATAAGCTCAATACTCAAGACTTAAAAGGATTATTCATTTTTTCCTTTTTAGTTCTTTCAAAAGATTTTTATTTTATGACTTTTTTTTTTCCATCATCAGCTCAACTGTATGACGTGATGAATCCTAAACGCAAATACCTGATAGAATTATGAAAAGTAGACAGAAACACTATTTGTTCAAACAATTTTCGAGGGTTTCTCTCAATTTTATCAGGATTCCATCATCAGATTCTGACTTTCTGGACATGGGACCACCCTGGGGTATACCCTATCTAACAAAAAAATCGGTTCATAAATAATGGAGAGAGGGCTGAACATACATAAAAAAATATATAAATGTACGGTCGAATTGAGAACCTCCTTTTTTACGTCGGTTAAAACTAGTTGTTCCCCGCAGTTTTACCCGCGTTTAAAGCCACTGCTCTGTTCCTTAGAGTCGCAGCGTGATGGTAAATAGCTTAAAACCTCCTTCGAGGTTGTAATATTAAATGCAATGAAAACTTTTTTAGTATAATATTTTTGAAACTTTTCGAAAAGTATACGTAGCTCTCAGCTGAGTCAAAACTTCAGAAGGAATAGCTCTGATTTAGAACCCTCCAAACTGTTAAGATAACCCGACAATGAACGAGCATTAGCAGAAATGCACTGATTGAGAAATCTCATTTCTGATGAAAGGTAGACACCGGGAGAGAACCTCCTCCTTCTTTGAAGTCGGTTAAAAAGATCCGACAGGCCATTCTAGCGCCTGAGTAAATTCGGTTCTTTACTCGTGTGGTTTTAGAGATTAGCGCGTTAAAACAAAGAACAAAATATTCAGCTTTATTATTATACAGGGTGACCTGTCAATGCGACACTCGATAAAATTACTGGAAGGGCATGACTCTAACATGCAGTTACATAAAGAATTGAAAAAAAAGAAACTGTCCGCTTATAGGTTATGACCGTTTGAATTTCCAGATATTGTCAGCTCCGGTTCTCAATTTAAAGTATTTTTTTATTTTGGAATTATTTACTGCGTTATTGAGAAAGTTCATAAAAACTAACATGCATTATTTTTGAAGTTAGTTTTTATTAATTTTTTAGAGGTTTTTTTTTATTCTTTGTTTCGCATTGTTTAGATACAGCCTGAAGAATATATTTAATATTTTTTTGTCATAACTCTTAAAACTATGATAAACATTTTAGTTAAATAAGAAATATGTTAGGAACTAAATAAGTTAGTAATTAATTTAAATAATAAAAAAGCAATACTCACTCTATGTGTTCACAGAACGAGAAATTTAATGAGACTAGCTGAATTTGTTTAATGTTTCATATAAATGTGATAAGTGGGTAATTAGTGTCTTATCTATTTACTGCCTTCTGTGTCCAACAAATGACCTTAGTCGGCCAAACAAGTTGAAATTTGATAAATAACTCCCATCTTCAGAGCCCCCGCGCACTGGTGATTTTAAATCGGCGGATAGTTTAGTCGCTGTCGTCTAACGTCTACACCGATTTGTAAGTTAAGAATCGCACGCGTACGGCAGGAGCAAAGAGACCAGGGGAAAGAAAATGTTTAGTAAAACTGATTGCAGTAATCAGCGAATATCTCCTGTACTAAAATTATCGACCTACTGTTTAGTTTATAAAGTGCGCGCACACACTTACTTTGCTGTTCTGGCTATGTAATTGATAGAAAATCGTGCGATAGTTGAATGCAGAGCGAGCACATGCATTGCACTTTTCACACATTATGCAAGGGCCGATAGTTGTTCGATAGTTTGATCAAATGGGAATCGGACAGTCATTTTAGATAGTTTGATAGGTCGATTTTAAATCATCAAATGCGCGCACTGCCATACTCCTTCATACTGATTACCAGAATGATCAAACTATCGGCCAATTAAAAATTACTAATGCGCGGTGGCCCTTAGGACGTGATCATATTATGATGTTGTTGTGGCAAGGTCAACGAGCATTAGATTTTGAGGCAAGATCCTGCATTATTTTAGGCATGTTTTTATGTTTTTATTAAACGTGTTTTATTTAAAACAAATAGCTATTATGAAGCTTAAATAAATTGATGTTACAAAAAGGTGTTGTCATATTTTAGGGTCGCATAGTTGACCCCGAGAATTTAAATACAAATACTGATATAGTGAAAAATATATCCAGCACAATAAAAAAATACCGAACATGTAATTTTAATTATGCTCTATTATATTCTAAATATCATAAAATAAATAAATTTATTTTCCTCTATGAAAATATCTCTGTGATATTCATGTCGTAGATAGATAATAAAAGCGAAAAATCCTCCAATCGAAGTTAAGTCTCTGTAATAAAGGTTTTTAATAAGATTCCTAATGAGGACATTGTTGGTGTTGGCAACACTGACATTCAAAGATATTTCCGGCACTTCATCTCATATTTTGATTGTGTAATGAGTTTCTTAGTTATGTAGATACAACTTGGTGACATGCATACTGCACTTGCTTAGGGCGTAGCGAGATGGTTGTATGTGCAAAGAGGCAAGTTTGGAATCAAACAATATGAGCTGCAAATAATTCTTATCACATTTCCAATGTATGTTGTAATAAATACTTTTACATTAAAATACAACGATCACTAAACTTCTTGAAAGAAGAGGCACGATCCATCGTAGACCTGACGTCCTGCTTGTTTTCCTCATACTTTTTTATCATACCTTATCCTTTATCAGTGTGGACTTCTCACACACCAGTGCCAATATACACACATGGACATATTTAGTGGAACGTACAAAAAAGGTTCGATTATGTTTATAATGTTCTCCTTACGCACTGGCCACCTGTATCAGCATTATGAAACTTAAAAAAAGGATTGCCATTTGATAAAGTTTTGATATTTAATATGTTAAGTTGAGAGTTTTCCGTTTCCTCACATTACGTCAATAATAATAACTTTACACATCTCACACACACGGCCGTCTGATACCAAACTAGGCAGCGCCTGTACTGTGGTAACTAGACTGCTGATAAACATACTTTTATATTTCTAAATAGAACAAAAATAACAGACAGTAATTTGTTTTTCTTTCAGTGTATTTTAAGTTCCTTTATTTAAAAAGTTAATTTAACTAAGTCTACTGTAATACGTAACATAGCGTAGTGAGATCTCCGTACAATATTACTGTATTCTAAGATACTCCGCACGAGACTATTATATAACATATTTTTTGTGTTATTTTTAAAGCCTTTGGTGTTTCACATCACGAAGCCCAACATTAAGTATACTATATACGACTGTTGCTCCCTTAACTATATGTTCTATGTGAGGTATAAATGTGAATTTATTATCAAAAAGGACTCCCAAATTGTTAATAGAATTTACTTCTTGAAGCTTTAGACTATTTATAATATATTCTGAGTTAATAGAGTGTGCTTTCTTAGTATATTTCAGATAGTAACATTTATTTGTGTTTAGCTGTATACTGCTGTTACATTTATACCATTTTTTTTTTGTGTTGATACCCCCACGGTTCATCACCTCAAAATGGCTATTGGCGAAGTGGTATGTCGGAATCGAACCGATACGGTGTTTCGTCACAAGTGAGTCTATCGCAAGGGACTCGGGTATACCCTAAGAAGGAGTCCCTGAGAAACGTCGGCATTTTTTAGAAACGAAATGAGGTAACTTAGGATGATACCAAAAAAATGACTAAATTAATAATTATCAGAATGATTTAAATGTTATTATAACAAGAGGATCATCATAAAAAAAGAAAATCATCATAGACAATTTAAAAGATCTTAATTTTGTCCAATACATAATCTAAAAACGTATTCCCACCTCAAAGGCCGGCAACGCACTTGTGACTCTTGAGTTGCGGGTGTCCATGGGCAATATATAGTATAAAAAATATAACATAAAAGTTCATAAATTGATTGTTTTAATAGTTTAAACACATGTTTTGGGAGTTATTTTTGTATTATTCCTACACAATGGTACGAAACAAGCACGATAACTCTTAAGGTTTGACATCTCTGATAAATTTATAAATAAATTGACGATAATAACAAGATTTAATTGATGAAAACGTAAAACACTGTATCAACTGCATGTAATGCTTAGGAGACATTAGCAATAATTAGCATTATGACGTCACCGCGCGCTCGTTTTAGTTCGGAAACTGTCAGTGTATTTTCGGTACTGAGTTTAAAACATTATTTTCAATTTGTTATAAGTTTTTAACAAGAACAAAAAAAAAACAAAAAAATAGTTTTGTTACAAAACTCATATGCCTATTTTGATTTATGACAAGAAATTTATTGAGGGAGTTTGTCATCTGCTGACACTATAGCGTTAGTATTATATACAAACAATACCAGCTGTGTGTGTTTGGTCATGCAATTCTCTAAATGATAAATCAGGTCATTGACAAAAATAACAAAGAATATTGGGCCCAATATTGAGCCTTGTGGAACCCCCGTTGTACTTTGAATCAATATCTGTTTTAAAGCTTGCTTGTAATCATTCCAGTTATCTCTATAAGCAAAAAAAATCTTCTATTTTTTAAATATGAGCTGAGAAGTTGCATGGTTTGTTCTCTTATGCCATAGTACTCCAGTTTGCTTAAATGCAGGTTCACGGTATCAAAAGCAGAACTTAGGTCTAGAAAAAGACCTCACGTTAAGCCGATTCCTGACGTCACTAATTAAGATGTCTATGGCATCACGAGTACCTACTTTTGCACGAGTATGAGTACCTATTTTTGAACTGCTTCAACCTTAGTGCTCTGTTGCTATTGATGTGATTCATTAGTCTAGTCTTTATTACTTTCTCAAATATTTTGGATACAATGGGTAACAGTGAAATTTTAGGGTCCAGCCTGGATCCTTTCTTATGGATTGGAATCACTCTTGAAACCTTAAACTGGTCGGAGAAAATACCTTCTGTCATACACCTATTGTAAAATATACTAAAGGCTTCCGCTAAGATGTCTATATTATCTTTAATCACAGTACACACATAACAACATGATGTTTTGTACACCATCTGTCCAACTAACATTTTAATTTCAGTCCACTCTATTGGTACATTATCGTAGTAATTCTGCAGCATTATTTATATTTAAGTGGAGTCTGTTGTTTTATTCAAAGCAAACTGGTTCGCTACAATATTTGCAACTTGTTGAAGTTCTGTGATTATATTGTCGCCCATTTTAATGTTGACAGTTTCAGTGGTTTGTTTTATTTCTATGTCTATTAATTATTTTCCAGATATCTCTGGAAATATTTTTGAACTGAACTAAACATCTGATATATATATATATAAGATGTAAATAATATATAAGATATAGGAGTTGTAGTTTGAATTAGCTAGATGTAGCTGTTTTCACCTAATTTTTAAATTTGTAAGACAAATTGTTTAACAATTTTAGCTGTCTGCACTTCTTTTACATATTAACTATAAGAATTCCAAATTGCACTTTTCTCCATTCGCTAAATTTCCAATTCAATTGTCTAAATAATATAATTTAAAATTTATTACCGTTGAACGCGTGCATTACAGGCTTTACAGATCTTAAATATCAATGAAAATACGGCCTTTAGTACCTACGTATTATACATGAGTGAAAATTAAAGCTTTTTGTGGCCTAAAATACCGTGTACTTAGTTAGTTAACACGCATAGTGTTAATAAAGGCCTCATAACGAAATGGTCTTTTGCCACGTTGCGCGTCGGCGGGAACATTTACATGGTTCTCGGGTGACGATATTTTTTTTTGGTTTTTTTTTAACTACAGTTGTTTACCCCCCCCCCCTCTCTCTACCCCCTCTCTCTCCCCCCCCCCCTCTCTCTCTCTCTCTCTCTCCCCCTCCCCCTCTCTCCCTCTCTCTCTCTCTCTCTCTCCCCCACTCTCCCTCTCTCTCTCTTCTATATATATACGTCATTTCTACACGCTGTATAGTATATATTCCATATACATATATATAACATACAGTTAAATAAACTTATTACATGCGTCTTTCTTTAAGGACTTAACTCCGATAAAGCACAAAAAGCACAACAAAGCGTTAAAGCGTTACGCTGCCCTCCGATCACTAAATTTTACTCTTCATATTTTTTTCATACCGGGCGCCTTATATGAAAATCGATTCTTAAGGAGTAAACTCCAAAATAAAAATTGGAAGATGATTATTTCTGCTCACTGGCAACACCACATCTTCCGCCTGATCAAGCGCAGCCAGAAACTGCCTCCATTATTAATGTTGGTGAAGGCCAGTATTATCAGTGAGCAGCGATACAACCTTAACTATTTATTATCTTTATAAATTATATTCAAAACATTGACTGGCCTATACATTCTAGAAACTGGGTTCAAACAGTCGTTTTAGCCAAAAAGATCCCACTAAATTGTCCTTACGAAGATCTAGATCTAGATCTATTTGTCATAAAAAAATATTTAACATGTGTGTAGAAATATACCGCAGACGTTGCGGGAACTACTGCAAAAAATGGCTTGTTCAAAAATGTTTCTATAATATTGATGAGTTTTTCAGTTCTCAAGAAAAATACAAACCATATTAACATCATAATATAATCATATTGTAATGCATTTTGTTTTATATTAATTATCTGAATGCTGATAACCCAACAATACAATTATTTTTATATTTCTGTTGACATTTAATTTACCTATTTATATTATTTCAATGTCATTATATTTATTAATGTAATTAAATAATGTTAATGCATGTGACTACTCAAGTGTTTACTGTAATAATAATTAAATTTTGCATGCCACACTTTGCGGCTAAACATGTTGTGCCTCGTACCTACATACCATAAGATCTTATATTGTCACTACGTTTATGAGCAAATAAATTTAAATTTTGAATTTAAAACTTTTAGAGAGTTGCTAGTTCATTACTTAATATTATTTTAAGAAAATATGTAAATTGTCTGTCTGTGTTTAATATTTCTAAAGCATTTGTAATCTAACATTTTAAGCGGTCAATCTCTCTAAAACTATGGGTAAAAATGTTTAACTCGCGTCAGGACCCGTGACCTGATCGAAAATTTGTAAGACGGAGCCGAGTTTCTTATATTTAAAATATGTAATAACATTCGAAATTCAAACATTTATGAGCGGCCAGGAGCACAGAACTTCCAGTGTACCCTATGTATACATTTAGATATGTTATTACCTACTTTTTATTTTTAACCTAATTATATACATACAGATGTGTGTGTGTGTGTGTGTGTGTGTGTGTGTGTGTGTGTGTGTGTGTGTATGCAAATACATTTTGAAGTTATGTTTTCACTTCTGACGTGCAGTAATACGACTGACTGTTTTTTTTTTCGTTTACGTTATTTTTTCATAAAACAAAAAATACCGCTAAGAATCTTATTAGTAACTCTTTTTCAAGAAAGTCAACTTTTAACAGACATCGCGATGGCCATTGAAAATAGGCTTTCTTGCATCGCCCTGATTCTCATAAATAAATGAGTTATCACAATGATGATGATATTGGTCAATATGGTATTAATGATAATGACAGAATAACGTATGACTGTTTTTGGCACACATGGAAATATTTCTCGGCCAAATTTATTAGCTTTTATCAACGTCATAATGATGTTTTACTGGCTTGTATATTTATTGATGATAACCTTTTTCTGAGTAGCTACCTATACTGATAAATAATTATTACACAATTACTATCAATGTTAATAAGTATTTGTGTTTAACCTAAGATGTTTTCTGAGAATATGTTTTCAATCTAATTACTCTAGAATGAACTATATAAATAACACTATTATGTTTACCTAGCTATTATTTGGATGCGAAAGTGAGTTGTTTGTTTGCTTATTTTTTTATTATGGGGGGCAATCGAGCAGATGGGTCACCTGACTACCGTCGCCCCTGGACACCTGCAACTCAAGAGTCACAAGTGCGTTGCCGGCCTTTGAGATGGGAGTACGCTCTTTTCTTAAAGGTTTGAAGGTCGTATCGGTCTGGAAATACCACAAGCGACAATTTTTAATAATAATAAATTGATTGTCGCTCTTTCACACTTTAATTTCTCCATGGATCTACATGAAATTGTCCAAACACGTTATCAGGGGTATAGAAAAGGATATCGGGTAACACCTAGAAAAATATTAGCGATGTGCCCTGTGCCATGTGCCCTGTGCCGTAAGGATGTAGAGGAAGGTTCATAAAAATAATGTTGATTTGCTTTTAAGCTGGAACTTTCGTGCTTGTTTTGCCCTACAGACAGAAAGAATCTGCACTAGTTAAGCAAAGACACAAAAGCCAGTCGGGGCAGCTACCCTCCACTGCCATAGGTATGACCATGAGTAAACACATAAAGAAGTGACGTCACTTAAAAAATAAGAAAAGGATTATAATAAATTCAAAACATTAGTTTACATTTTTTTTAAGAAGGCCTAAAATTTTGCTTTTCTTCTTCCTAGCTTGTTTTAGCTGAGGTTCTGGATATGATTTAGCGTATTAATTAAAATTTATAAATTATAAGAGAAAATAATAATTCGAACAGGAGGACAAGATGTAACCAATGCGATATTCATAGATGATGATGCATGAGAGTTTGCTGGAGCAGCGCCTGCGATTTTCATTATAGCAACTAAACAGATCAGGTCATGCTAGATTGTTAAGAAATTCATTATCATTTCAGATACTGGAGCTTCACTATTGAATATGGATTAAAATTAAGACCCATAGGACTAAAGAACTGACATTTTCTAAGCCCTTTACTAGCCAAAATGTCGGTTAGCAAGCAACTAAAAAATTCATACTTTCGAAATAATAACAAAGAGACTTTGTTGATTCTGTAGCAAGGTTTACGCCGGTGTTCGTTTACTTGTTTATGAAATAAAATGCGTAAGAAAAATGAAATTAGCAGCACGAAGATTAGGGCAGTAGATGGTTTCAAACTCACTCGTTAAGGATAAATATTACCCGATAGCGAAAGATATTAAGGTGAGCATTCCACATACTGACTTAATACATTTTGGTATCGCTTCACATATAAAGGCGTGAGGTCCATGACTACCTTATTATTATCTCTTTTTTAGTGGCCATTAGATCTGACAAGATGAAGAAGTTACTCGCCAAGTAAACATCCGCGCCGTAGACATTATGTATTGTGATAAAATACTGCCACCACAGAAAGTTTTATGTATTTGTGCTTCGATTCTGACGTAATCGATCTTTCCATCGTCGGCCAAATGTAGTGACATCTGTGGGAGATCTCCTCAAACAATGCAATATTGTTCGTCTCCTACAAAATTCCAGTACCTACTGTCACTGATTTAAGCTGTTTATACGTGATTTAAAGCGATTAAAAACGAACAAAAATGTAGATTTTATGTATCCAGAAAGACATTTAATAAAGAATAACCTAGAAAGAATTGTTTACTGAATTTCTTGAATCAACTTGTAAGTACCAGCGTAAAAAAAACAGATGGCGGTGTATTAAGTATCGAACTAATGACTTTTATATGTTTGTGTTGAATATTGCTATTTAAAAAATCTCTATTTTTAAAGCCTAACTGACAGAAAATGCCAAGAAACCGCCGAAAGGTACAAAATTAAAAACTCAATTTTGAGTTACTGTAATTATAATGCTTTATTTATTAACATATTTTTGTATTTGTTTTTTATATTTGCTTATCGATAGCTTAATTTTAAAACTTGGTAACTTTTTGATTTTTTTATCTTGATGTCATTTAGTGTAAAATGAGGTGACAAACACGATGCAATCACTAACAACCAGATTGGGTAAGATCCTATCAATGCCCCTTTGGATATTCGTCATGGTTTCAGAAATAGTTAAAACATGTTTCTCAGCCACAATCTGATACTATCTCTTTTACCCCGACATAGACAGTAGCATTATCGTAATATTAGAAGAACATTTTAAAATAGTACATAACATTATTTTGTCAATTAGATTCCCATAAACAAAGCAACCGGACCACGTAAAATATTTTATTTTTTTAGGGTCCGCACTGAATTTGTATTTTTAAATCGTGTATCCACGGAAAATAAATATTTTCCGTAGTTCGGTTGACCGGACAACTGAACTGTACTATGGGTAATAGATCGTATTTTTTCATTGTTTTTAGTTTTTTTGCTATTTAGAAAAAACAAACTACCCACTTCATAACTCCATTATGTACCTTCCCCCTTTTAAGAAGTATACGTACCTATTCCATCTATTTGGTATGATGAGAGATGGTAAGTGACTACCAATGAGCACCTCCAACTCAAGAATCACAAGTGCGTTGCCGGCCTTTAAGGTGGGGGTAGGGCAACTCAAGAGTCACAAGTGCGTTCAGCGTTGTCGGTCTTTAAGGTAGGGGAAGGGTGAAATAGGGGGAGTGGAGGGGGGAGGGAGGGAACGACATCGATATAAGCATAATTAATATTTAAATGCAAAAATAGCTATTTGTCCATATTTTATAATTAGTTATTTAATAAAATCGTTTTTCATCCTCCTGTAAAATTTGTCCAAATGGAGATACGAAGTTTGAAAATTAAGCCATCGATATTATCATTTTTGACATACATGTGCCTATCTACAACAATATGTTTAACTAAAAATGTCTCACTAAAATGATGTCTCTTGATATAAAAAACCACCAAAAAACATTTTCATGTAAAATGTTGCCAAGACTAAACCATATGGCTCGCACTGCAAAAAAGCTATCAGATCTCATGTAGAGCCAAGTTTCTAACTCTACACGCTTTAACTCTACAAGCCCTAACTTCACAAACTCTACACCTTAGTCAAAATATGTGCTCTGGCCGTTTCGCTACCGTCACATGGGCGTAAGGTGAAAAATTTATTCACTGTTCAAATTTTGATAATCATCAGTGAATCAGTGATGAAATCGGAGTTTTATAGATATCAATAAAATCTAAAGCTTTTTATGTTTAATAAATCTACTATTGACATTATATCCTGAGAATTTTCTGTATCTGGTATAATCCAAACCTAATTTATGGGGTTCAAAAAAACAACGAATCGCTTCGAGAAAAAGTAGGTAGTGTCCTTGCGCTTCGCTTGGCTCGTGTTGGCAGGGTCACTACCGTGCCCCCAAATAGATACTTTTAACAACCACTTTTACAATATATAGGTACGTTACCTATGTAGGGATAATTGTGTACCTATTCGATGAAAAAGAACAAGTTCGGGTTATGCAAGAGAGACAGTGAGACCAACGAGAGCGAGACGCATATATTCAAGGATTTTTTTTTATTCAGTTAACAATAGAGAATATGCAAGTATTTTTTTAATATTTTAGACGATTCTATATTTTTTTTCATTTATTTATCAGATTAAAATACAGGGTAAGTAATTAGTACTATAGCATTAAGAAACCACTAAGGTTGTAGTGAATGCTACAACAGTCAACAAAGTTAAAGATTATAATAAACAAAAAGCAAGTTAATAATACAACACACAAATGACAAAATAAAATACTCAACAAATACTTAGGTAAATAGGCTTTGTACTGGTAGAAACATTTCCATGTGCTGGAGAAAGTAAAACTTGAGTTTAAATTTAATATTCGATGGCTTAATTGTATTTTGCAAATCGGGGGGTAGATTGTTTATAAACCTGGGAACTAGATAGGTCGATGTCCGTTCGCTATACATTCGGCCATTAGATTCCCCGAAAACATATAACACACAATATGTCAACTAGGTACCACAGTAAAAAAGAAACTACAGCCAGCTTCGTGTGATTTAAACTAAAATGGCGGCCCATTTCGGCGCGCTTTTTCTGTGACGTCAAGAACCACGACGTGTTTGATTCTTTATTGATTTATAAAAGTTATACAATCTACTTATTAACTTAGACTTACTTAGTCTTTTTACAAGTTTAAGTTAAGTTGGTATTGGCTTACAAAGTTCTGTGTGTCCAGTGTATAATGGGTTCAGGGCGCTGATGGAGTTGCTGCGCTTCTGTAGTGCGGATGTTTCCAAAACGTGGACGGTTTTGCCGCAATATTTAGAAGAAGCGTGGTTGTATCATATTTTGATTCTTGAGTGAGGCTACTAATGTCTCGATTTATTCAGTAATATAGAGAAAGTAGAAAAAGATAGGTATGACGTTAATCGACTTTTAATCATATGTACATTTATAATAAAATATAGATAATATAGTGTCAGCGGCCATTAGAGAAGAATCATTTATAAACCAAAAATATATATTTACAAATTATCATTTCGGGATTCATCTCTTAACAATCTAGAAATTTGTGATATATTCTCAGACTGGCGTTCTAAATAGTCTTGGATTTCTTCTGTTATTTCACTGGACAAAAGAGTTAGAACATTATATTCGTAGATTTTCTTATTGTAAGCTAAATATTGGACAAGTGTAGCTTCCAAAGAATAAGCAGTTGGTCTCGCTCTGAATTCAAAATGACTTATCTGACCCGTTCCGTTAGAATTTACAAAGTAAACATTGTTGTCCATTATTACTGGGATTCCGTTCTCCATAATAACTGGCGGTTTCAAGATGTCTATGAAAGATGGTTCTTCAACAAGACCTGTAATTTTCTTGGCACCATCTGGACCCAAAACATATACATGTTTATCTGCTGTGTAGTAATACAGATTGTTTTCGTAATCCAAAACAATTTTCTGTACATTCACTGCTTCTTCAATTTTCTCTTTTTTCATCCCAGCTTGTGTAACTTTGTACAAAACGTGGTCTTCGGTCAATATGTATATAATATCACTGTCGGTAACTTTGGCGATGCTGATAATACTGTCAGTTAAATTGCCGTATTTCTCGGCTTTATTTTCCTCTTCATTGTAAGAGTACAGACCGTCTTTTGCAGCAAAGTAAACGATATTTGTATCATCATTGCCTGCAGCGGCATCTCTTCCAAAGTCAAGCAATTTTGTTATTACTCCTTGCTTGCGGACATATAGACCCTTGTCTACTCTTTCTCCGTTATCGTTATCAGCTAATACGAAGAAAAGTACGGTATTGGCATGTTTTTCCCCATCACTCTCATCCTCAAAGTTAAGACTATTTAGAGGTAATAATAAATTAACAATGTCATGTTCGGAGGTATAAATGACCAGTTTATCATCAAAGAAATCTTCAGTGATGAATATTTTCCCATCATCATTAGAGGTTGGAGCGGTAGATGCCAAGCCCACTAGCATTGATGCCGTGAAGTACGCTAGCAGCTTCATTACGAGACCTGGAAAGAGAGAATGAAATTCACATTCGCAATTAAATCAAATCCTGTCATAGGGAGTTTCCTTCAATTAGACTTATGTAATTTGGCTGGAAGTAGGATGTAATACAAGAAAAAAAACCGAAAACCATTTATAATAAAAATCTTTACATATATATTTCTTCTATGCGTGTGTATGTTACTGAACTCCTCCTAAACGGATGGAAAGATTTTAATGTTTTTTTTGTATATCTTCAGGTGGATTCGAGAAGGGTTTAGATTTACAATTGGATCCGGTAGAAGGCACTGCGATAGGCTTCCAGGAAAAAAAATTTTTACGTTCCGGCAGGACAACGTTTACCATAGCGCCATACATAACTGTCAGTCGTTTGACAGTTGGCACGATTGACAGAATGCGCGCTGCAAATATCGTTTAAAACAGATGCATCGGTCGGAGCACGTTTTTGGAATCTTTTTTTTTTTATTAATTATACCAGTTCGAAATCAATATTCATAGTTAAGACAAGACAACGGCTGTCGGGTCAGCTAGTATTATAATAAATAAATGATTTTCGGATTCTTTATTCTAGCTCTTACCCGCGACTTTGAAAAACAAACAGAAATTGAACCAATTATGGGTATTTTTAAATTGTCAGGAGTAGTGGTCAGTCAGACAAAGTCAGTCATGAAGCTAGTTGCCTGTTCTAATACGTAGATCCTGCGGAGAATAACAGGCAAGAAATTCCAAGGGCACTCTTTTTCTTTTTACAGGCCTCTTGTTTTATTGCGTATAAGCGCAAATAAAATGTAAGGACAATGTAACGTATTGTTCTAAAATATGAGTAATAGCAGTTCGGAGATGACCAAACTCGACCAACGGCGCTCATTCGCGAGCATGACGCACGCGCCAGCCATGGTCCACCACAACCGTATATAATTCATAAATGTTATACAAAGGTAGCCTCCCAGCCAGATGGACTGACGACCTGAGGTAGGTAGGAATAGATTTGATGCAGAAGGCGGAAAACCTATGTCCAGCACTGGACTGCAATAGGCTGATTGGTTGCTTGATACAAGAAGGTAAAAAAACGGTATTTAACAGTCAAGTCAAACAAGTTGCTTTTTATTGAACGTCAAATGGTACGTCGAAGATTTGTATGAAATAACAATATTGACGTCATACGTAGCTATTGTCAAGGTATTTATTTTTAATGTTTGTCGATTCATTAAAAAAAAACAAAAGGGTAAATAAAAACGAATGAAATTGTTCAAATTGTCATTTAAGACTTAATTTCATCATCATGAAGACTATGAAATAAAACCCAAAATTTTTAGCAGTATTTTATGTACCAAAAGTAATGTTTTCGAAATTGGTAAGCGACGGTGCGTAATGGCTAAGGCGTCGGACTTGCGATCAAATGGTTGCAGGTTCGAACCCCATCCAGTGCTACCCCCTTCTTACTACGACCCCACTTCTACCACAAGCATTTAGCATAGCTGGAGGGGCTAACAAGAATACTAGTAATGTTTGACCCACGCTACTAGTACCTACCCTTTAAACAGCTGCAAAGTATGAATCTAAGTAGTTAAAATAAAAAATAATACAATACCTCATGCCTTCAGAAATTGAAAATTTCAAGGATGGTAGTACTATTGGAAACAATCATTTACTCTTTCAATTGCTAAAGGAATACCAAGAAATAGTAAAGAAAATATTCATCGATAAGTGACTATACTGACAGGTGCAGCCCTTGGACCCTTTCCATAAAGGTCCGATGCCTTAGTTAAAGTCTTAGGAAGGTATTCTACTTGTTTATGTCGGCGGGGGACACTTATTTTCAAGTTACTAACTGCGCCCTGCGGTTTCACACGCATAAGTCCCGATGCCGTAGGAATATCGGAATAAAAAGTAGCTTATGTGTTAATCCAGGTGTCCAGCTATCTACGTACCAAGTTTCATTGCAATCGGTTTTATAGTTTTTGCGTGAAACAGTAACAAACATCCATACATCCTCACAAACTTTCACGTTTATAATATTAGAAGGCGGACCATAAATAGAACCAAGCTAGCTGTTACCACCTAAATAATATTAATACGTGAATAGAATTATTTGTAACTCTTTTTAAGCCAATATCACGCACGACAGAATGTCATAACTTCGAATATTTCAAGATTATATGTAGATGAAGTGCAGAAAGCTAAAATTTTTAATCAATATTGTTAAAAATTTCAGGGCTACGTCCAGTATAAATATTGACCTGTCATGGTTCGGAATGTCTATACAATGACAGTTCAAGTTATACTAGTATGTTATATTAAACGAAATATTATTCAAAGCTTAATGACTTAGGGTCGATATTCGATCACCTTACGATCTCTTGTAATTATTAATTCCAATAAAAATGAATACTCACTTTCTTATGTTCTCACTGATCGACAAATGTACTTAGACTAACTGAATCGGTGTTCCGTATGACATAAATACAATAAGTGATCATTAATTGGTCGCTTATCGGTTTTTTACTACTTATAGTAGTAAAAAACCGATAAAAAGAAGTATCCAGGACATGTCTACATTGATATTGTTTAAAGTTGGACAAAATTAACTTGCTGTACCCGCCGCGGCTTCGCTTACGTGTATGGATATTTTTTGTCGTAAAACCGTAATTCTTTACCCAAAATTAAAGTAACTTAAGTAACTCCTTATAAAATCAGCTATCTGACAGTGAAAATGCCGTGGAAATCGGTCCAACTGTTTCGGAGATTATCCGAAACAAAAAAATAGACAGGCAATAATTAAAAAAAAAAATTCCTGGTAAAAATACCAATACCAATAACCACATACATTTACTGAAACACTACCCCTGCCGGATTGATTAATAATAGCCATTTCCGGGCTCTCTTCTATTTATGTCGCAGTACGGCACACCGTGTACTTTTTACTCAGTTCGATTCCAACACCGAACCACTACAACCGCACCGCTACACCCGACCGCTCATCCGACATCCGACCGCAACACTAAAAACCCCGGTGATGGTGACGGCATTCCGGGTTACCAGACTTCCAAAAATCAGGATGAATTTACTGATTGTCTGTTGGTCCTAGCCGAGCTACTTTTAGATTTATGATCCAATAGCAATTCAAAGAAAATCTCATACTCACTACCTAATACATCTGAAGTTACTTGAATTGTTGAACATCGTCGGCGTTAAGGTAATACATACGTACATACAGGTACTCACGACTTATTCCCTTCAAGGGTAGGCAGAGACGATGGAACACCACTTACCACGATCCTGACACACAGCTCGTGCGTCTTTCACATTCATCAGACCTTTCATACACGCTCGCTGGTTACAGTTGCTTTTGACTATCTTCAGTATCTGCCAGTCCTTCTTCAATATCTGCTG
Source organism: Euplagia quadripunctaria (assembly GCA_963859945.1). Taxonomy (NCBI): domain Eukaryota; kingdom Metazoa; phylum Arthropoda; class Insecta; order Lepidoptera; family Erebidae; genus Euplagia; species Euplagia quadripunctaria. Next base: position 3,349,556 of record OY982585.1, read on the forward strand.
CCCTGGTCAGTATACCGTCTTTCACGGCCTACCTATACCGACTCGCCCTTGCCTTAAAAATTCCTCTCACCACTTGCTCTTCAATCGTCCTTTCAACATGCCCTAACCATCGCAACATTCCTTTCTCAATTCTTGTCATTTTATCTTCTGTCTACCCACGCCGTTTTCATATCTCAACATTCTTCATTCTATCAGCCAATCTTACATTACACATACTTCTTAGTGAATGCATTTCCACGGCATTAGTTTTACTTTCATGTTTCTTCTGCCCTACTCAATTCTCGCTGCCATACATCAGAGTTAATGCACCCCTCCTTCGTGAACCGATAGACTTGCGTTTAATTCCACGTGTTGACTTTTTAGGAACAAGTGCACGGCAGCTTTTCACATATTAATGCGATTAAGTCCCGAGTTACATATCTAATACGTCTCTTTGTCTGGGTATTTCTATGTATATAAAGGATCTAAGAAACACCTTGCCGAATACTGAAATAGTGTATTCAGATCATCATGTTGTTCGTGAGAGAGCCATGCTTCGGCACGTATGGGCCGGAGTGATATCTCGCAGAAAACCGGCAGTGAACTAATAATTGCATTGCTTTTCGCCGAGTGAGTGAGATTACCGGTGGCCCTAAAACTTCCCTCACCACCTATCCCCTTCTCTCCCCTCTGACCCCCCTTCCCCTACTCCCACCTTAACGGCCAGACTTTTCAGAAACAAGTGCACGGCAGCTTTTACTGAGTTTCGGTTTTAGTCTTAATCATCGACGCAAGTGACACGTCTCTCGCCATACGCAAACCGCACTCATACTCTTTCAGTTGAGATAAACATTATCCATGAATAAGATGAATGTTGAATCACGGAGAAGCTACACAGCCTGGCCTCATACCCCTAGAGATATCGAACCAGTCCGTGTTGGCATCATTTATTCTGTCACAGACTTCAGAGCCTGTATCTAAACGTCATCCAACACATACATAGATAATGTCTACCACAGTTCATTCCTCTTCAATCTATCATAACCAGTCTCCAGATCCAAGAAAGCGCAAAACACCTAGTTTTTAGCTAAAATCTTTTCAGTGATGCACCTTCGGGAGAAGACTTGATCCATACAGCCCATTTATCTTATAAATCCCAAATCATACTATCTGTTACATGCACGTCTCTATCTATCAGAATTCTAGCAAACATCTTACCAACTACACTTAGAAGACTGATACCGCGATAGTTTCTGCACTGCTTTTGCGACCCCTTCCCTTTGAATAAGAGCACAATCCAGTCACTTGGAACTTGACCTTGGGCCCAGCAAAGTTTAAATAGGCAATACAGCAGTTATATATGGCGTAAATCAAAAGTTTATTATCGGATAATTTGACTTACCTAACTTTTTTGCCTTTAGTTTTTTACTCTGTTTACCCTTTATTTGGCGTCGCCTTTTCTTTACAGTTTAACAACAAGACAGCAGAGTTATTGTAAAATAAATTTACCATAAGGACCACCCAGGACAAATAATTGTGTGATGAACATGATCATTAGTTGTGTCTGGTTGTAATTTATCTGTAATATGTATGTATTTATATATAAGTATGTTTATCAGCAATCTGGTTACCATAGTGCAGGCTCTACCTAGATTGGGATCAGACGGCCGTGTGTGAGATGTGTGAAGTTATTATTTTAATTTTAATATGTTGTGTTAAAGATTCGTGACGGCCATTGCACTGTGATATCAATAACACGCGTAACATGGCAATGGCGCACACTGCCTACGCAATGCGTGCATAAGAACTCCGGATCGAAATTTAAATCTAACGTACATTATATCTAAATTCGTCATTAAATAAATACGTATCAAGAGGTTCTTAGAAATGTAACGAGTGTCGTCTGTAGAATGAAGACCTGTTTTATTTTCGTAAAAAACAGAGCCTTATTCGAGCATTCTGAAGCTAGGCACTTGCGTTGTGTAAATGTGTGTGTATTTAAAAAAAAAGTAATTTCTATTTTATACTTGGACCACTTTGATGCCTATACAGATGTGCATGTGTTTTCACTTCTGACGTAAAGTCCTACGACAGATTTTTTCTGTTAGGCTCTCTCTATACATATACACTGTTATAAAGTATTGAACTCTCACTACAGTTAAATCATTAAAATTACAACATATTTTTGTAGTCAAATCATTCATTATTGAAGGAAATGTTTTGTGAAAAATTACGTGGTTCTTGGTGAGTATTTAGTTATAAAACTCTTAAAGAAATATAATTCATCGTGTGTAATTGTCTTAAAATATTATATTAGTTGCATCAAGCACGTGAGTTAAGTATATATATATAAAAGTTGCTAAAGCCATCCGCTAGTCAGCAATTGACGCGCAACACGGGACGCTGAACATGTTCGGCAACGTTGCAGAACACCGCGCGACGTTATCGTTTGTTTCCGTGGAATATGCTATTGAGCATCAAAATTAAATGTTCATTGCACATATTTTCATTTAGTAATAAGTAATTTCTAACTACGAACGTTGTTTTTTGTTTTTTTAATCGATTGAATTAAAAAAATTGCCACTAAAATCAAGACTACCTCCTCTGGCGACATGTTTATGTGTGGACAGATAACGTTGCATGTTGTGCTACATGTTTCGCATATATTGTTCCCTAGTTGATACATGGCTTTATAACAACATGGAAGGAAAATAACGAAGAATTATCCTTTTGGTTTTGAAGGGTGAACAAACTTTATTATTTTATGGCTTAATATAATCTATGAACTGAATACAAAGTTTTTATTTCGTGTAAATTTAGTTAACTTTATGGGTAATTGTGTTTTATATTTCAGTTTTATTACTCATTATTATGTTTCATTTCCTGTATAGTATTTTCTTTATATCACCTATTCCATAGTTACAGTCTACGTTGTGCTATTATTCGCGTTTAACTGCCTACATATGTGGTGACTGTAAAGTCAGAGGTCGCGGGTTCGATTCCAGCTCTAGGCAAATATTGGAACGAAGTTTCTTATCGCACGTTACAGCCCATACAGACTCTCGGCGAAAAACTCCGAGAACACCCGAGAAGCGTGAATGTGAGAGGTTTCTCGACGTTTCTTTCTCGCGCTCGCCTGTTCTTCGATCGGTGTCGGTATTTAATCCCGCTTCAAAGGATTTCTCGGGCGAGAAAAGTAAACACTATCGCATTCATGTTTGGTCCCAGTAGGAACTAGGAAGTGGCATCAGGTGTTTTTCACATGTTTTTATGAACAACAGCAATGCCCAAACCTTGTTCTATTTCGGTGAATTTGTGTCATCCACCTTCGTCTGGGTCTTATTTGCTTTCTGTATGATTTCTATATTAACGAGGTGATAATAGGCTATTGCACAAAGTACTAAGGCCGCTGCACAGTCGTCCATATCGGATGGGAGCAAGAACGTAAGTGAGAAACATTGTGAGTGAGGACAGTTCCGAGTTCTCGCGAGAAGTCACGGTGAGACACCTCGCTGTGACTTCTCGCCGTGAGTCTGTAACGGCTATTACACTTCAGACGCAGAAAAGTGTTAGCGCAACACAAAATGCTGACCGCGAGTTAAATTATTTTATTTTTACGCCATCTGTCACGCCAAAGTCACCTCACGCAGTTTATTTGGATGCGTGAATACGTTAATTTGTTTTTAAATTTTCGCGACTTTAATTATTTATTCGTACAGTAGGTACTTCGACACATTACACTAGTATGTTCCTACCTACAGTACGAACAAAAATAAAAATAATAAAATAAAATAATAAAGACCAAGTGTGCGTAGTTGCTGAGGCGTCACTGAGCTCTCACCACTGCCCACCAGTCCATCCGTGACCACGATCGGTGCAATACGATCGAAACGTCGGGTAACCAAAAAAGGTCTTGTACCTTATACATATTAACGCGATTAAGTCCCGAGTTACATATCTAATACGTCTCTTTGTCTGGGTGTTTCTATGTATATCAAGGATGTAAGACACACCTTGACGAATACTGAAATAGTGTATTCAGATCATCATATTGTTCTTGGGAGAGCCATGCTTCGGCACATATGGGCCGGCTTGACCGGAGTGATATCTCACAGAAAACCGGCAGTGAACCAATAATTGCTTTACTTTTCGCTGAGTAAGTGTGGTTACCGGAGGCCCTAACCCCTCCTCTCCCCCTCTGCCCCCCCTTCCCCTACTCCCACCTTAACGGCCAGTACTTGTGACTCTTGTAGTCATTTACATCAGGTGACCCGTCTGCTCGTTTGCCCCCTGTACCATAAAAAAGTCATTCTGAGTCGAAAATTATTGTTGTACCCATAGTACAAGCTATTCTTAGTTTGGGTCTACAGTATTATTATTAGTAGATATGGCCTGGTGGTCCATTTTCGACCATAATTTGTTAACTTGAAATGTTTTGTTTTATGTTTTTGACCAGTAAAACTTAGACTATCATTGTAAAAACGATTTTCCATACATGACAGGTCAACATATTTCTCGAGCTGAAACTTTTTGTAGCAATCTTCGCCAAATTTTTAGTTTTCTGCATATTTAAACTTTAAACATTCCAACACATACAACCTCCGTGCGCGAACTTTGCTTAACACAAACACAAAGGCACATATAATTACCTTCATGTAGAAATAATATATAGAAGATTATCTTTTCGATAGGTTTCGAACAACAGAAGAACAGTCTATTGGGAACAATTACCGGTTCTTAGTGTCTGTCAAACCTTCAAACCATATCATGTTCAAATGGAGTTCCACGAAAAAAAAACCAGTCAGTCATAGGACTGCACATCAGAAGTGAAAACATAACACATATCTGTATATATATAATTAGGTTAAAAATAAAAAGTAGGTAATAACATATCTAAATGTATACATAGGGTACACTGGAAGTTCTGCGCTCCTGGCCGCTCATAAATGTATGAATTTCGAATGTTATATTTTTTAAATATACGAAACTTGGCTCCGTCTTACGAATTTTCGATCAGGTCATGTGTCCTGACGCGAGTTTAACATTTTTTACCCATACCAAAAAGTGCACAACGCCGCTAAAGAAGTTTACACTTCAAAAATTACAGACGCCTTGTACAATTGCAGGCCTTGTGGAATTTCTTTGAAGTTGGGCGACTACTATTCATCCAGAAGTATTGAATCTAGAATTATGTGCTGACAAATACTTTAGGTTAAAAAAAAAGTGCGTAAGGTGTCTTTAGGAGACCCCGTTGAAACGAAGTTCCTTTCGCTATAATAACATATAAACTCTTAATTAAAATTGCGCCATCTGTGAAAGTTTCCTGAACTAATATGTGGGTAATAAGTATACAACAAACATCAAATTACAGTAGTATTATACAGAATCAACAGTGGCGTAAATAAAATAAATCAACTCGCAGTTTTTCGTTGCGCTAACTCTTTTTTCCGTCTTACCCCTATCCGTCGAGCGTCTGAAGTGTGACGTGCGTTAAGGAGCTCGCTCCGAAAAATGGGTATACCCCTTTGTAAAGGTAGGCATGAGTATATTTATGTATGCACCTGTGCTAATGGTCGCACTAGCAGGAACCACCCTTTACACCCCTGGGACAGATTTGTTCGGCATAAGAGATATCAATGGGTTAAGAACGTGATTGTTGGCGTTTGGAAGGAGTATCTAGTACAGACACGGGTACAAATTTTCAAAAATTAACAAAAATAAACTAGCAAACAGTACAATAGTAAAGTATAAGGTAGCCGAATGATACGTGTGAACCCAATAGACGACAAGCATCGACTGACGAACCAATCACGAACAACGTCAGCGTGATCAACGTCATATCGACCAATGAAAAGTGTGCTCACGACTCGTGCCGGTAACTATATAGTGGCAAGAGGTTCGAAATGTAAACCTACAGGTATACTATTTGTAACTTATTAAACAGTATTTTACACGTACTGGTAAATTTATATGTGTGGTATTCACAACTCAGTGCCGAAACTCTTTTCTTTACAATATAATTGGGCTCCAGCTTTGCAAAAGCCCGGATACATAGGTTTAGCTGCATTTCCAGAAAGAGGAGGAGCTTCTTAATGTGTGTTCATGAATGCATTTTGCTAGATGGGGTTCGAACCTCAACCACTTCATTACAAATCAGTCGCCTTAGTTTGTCTTGTGGACCTGGTCTATCATGAACCACTGACACTATCAAAAAGTGACCCCAGATAATATTCAAATGTTAAATCTAAACAAGTTTATAAGTCCAAAGTAAAACGACAACTATGGCTTAAAGGCTATTATTACTCAGTAATGGATTATATATAGGATAAAAACGCTTGGGATTGAATTGTTTTAGAATCATAGGCTATTTCATACACTTAATAGAAATGTAATGTGAGCTAATATGTTTCTTGCTGTCTGTCCATCGCTTTTGGATTTCTCTTTTTCTTAATTTTTAGTTCCATTTTAATGGCCTAATTTTAGTTCTTTTAAGTTATTTTCTGAATATTGTTAAAATTATCTGATGGTTTAAAAGAGTGGCCGTCAGTTTGTTTGCCCAATGTCTTTTCAAATGGCTCAACCATTTGCAACGTGCGGTTATAGATCGACTGATCGACACGGGCAGATATGATAGTATATCACACATTTAAAAAAAATTACATATTGTGTTCTAAACATTTTTTCATGCGCTTAACCGTTTTTGCAATAGAGTGCGAAAAACACGCAGCGTTCAGACATACATAGCGTAATGTAAGGTGAACCGTGAGGTTGACCGTCTTTTTTAAGCTTTTTGGACTGAATATTTTATCAATTCAAAAAATAATAAATGAACTACGTTTTACGTGTGAGAGCCATGCTTCGGCACGTATGAGCCTGCTCGACTCCGGTCGATACCACGACCTCACAGAAAACTGGCAGTGAAACAATGCTTGCATTGCTTTTCGCCGCGTTAGTGAGGTTACCGGAGGCTCTAACTCTTCCCTCTCCCCTATTCCCGTCCTTCCCCTCTCCTCCCCTCTAATCCCCCTCTCCCGTCTTCCCCCCTCTCCCCCTCTTCCCCTAATCCCACCCTAAAGGGCGGCAACGCACTTGTGACTCTTGTCATTTACCATCACTGGTCACTCCTCTGCTCGTTTACCAACTATACCATAAAAAAAAACCAACCAATTTCCCAAACCATGCCACTATCCACAGAATTGAGAATAAGTTATAATAACTACATATTCTCAATTCTGTGGCGGTATCCGTGCTGTCGAAATCAATGTGGTCGATGTTAGCAACTATACCTACAAATTTGCACCTATAAAGCTATGTTGAATATATAGATTAGAATTGATTTATTAATGTATTTAAATGTAGAATTAGTTGTAGGTGGCACATGCTAAATAGGGTGTGTGTGTATTTCAATAAAAAGCGGTGTTAACTTAAAATAAAAACATTTATTTATAAAATCATGATATAGTTAAAACATATCAAAAATTCTTACATTCATATTTTAAGGCAACATTATCGGCTCTTTAGTATTTTTATACTAAAAGAAAAATAAATAAAATTTACAAAAATGTCAAACATCAGCCATTTTGTGTTTGAGATTTTTGTAAAAATAAATTAAACTAATTGGTCCAAAAATGTATCAACAACTTTACAAAATATTTTAATAATAATAGTTTTTGTACTAAATTTCTTAAAATATACCTTACGTTTCTTGGAAAATGTGATAATTTTGGGCAATATATTTTGTTATCACATTCCCCACTCAATTTATTTAAAAATAATAAATATTATTTCGTCATTTTATTGTCATGTAATTTTGGCATGGAAAGTTGGTGCTTATTTCCAAATTATAAACATACAAAATAAAATTTAAATTAAAAAATAAAACGCAAAATAATATAACATTATTATACTTAATGTGTAACTAAGGCAGTATCGTTTGTTTATTTTGAGAAATTAATACCTGATTACTATTTTATAAATGCCATATTTAAGTATATTTTTATAAACAAATTTAATAATTGAAATAAAAATGTACTTAACAGATAGGAACTGTTTAAGCTGCAAATTTTTTAGCTTAAACAATTATAAGCTATTTTTATAAGAAGCAATAACTTAATTAACTTATTATAAATTAAACATTTAAGAGCAGCCGTAATATTTTCTTATAATTTTTTAAATAAATTATTAATTAAATTCAATTGCAAAATACCGAAGACGTGGATTACACTATTAACATTTTTTGACTTAAACACAAAAGAAAGTGTTACGGCCACAGCAACTTAAACCTCATAGTGTCTGGTCCTCACTTGGAGTGAACGAGATTGAGGAACTCCTCCCTCGTCTTGGGGTCATCTCGGAATACTCCAAGCATCGTTGACGTCACCGTCTTGCTGTTAATTTTCTGGACACCCCGCATCACCATGCACATATGCCTATAAAGACGTTAAATAATATAATTATATTACTAATCAATTCTATCTGATTTAAATTTTATTACTAAATTGTTTAAATTGATCAATCAAATTTATTTTCAAATTTAAAAAAAAATAAAGTTCACAATGCCATCTGTGAAATATATGAGAAACATAAGGATCAACATCAGTAACACCATCTAAGCTGTTCAATGTATATGGTCAAATTAAAAGTTAAAAGTTAATAATCAAGTTACGAATTTGTGAGGATGGATGGATGTTTGTTACTCTTTCACGCAAAAATGATTGTACGGATCTGGATGAAATTTGGCACACAAATAGGCTCCTTTTTTTCGAAATAAGGAACGGTTCCCGTGGAATGTTAGATTTCACCAAAAGTTCCACGCAAACAAAGTCAACAGGCAACAGCTAGTATTATAAATACGAATGTGGATTTGTTTGTTACGTTTTCAAGCTTTAACTACTCAAGTGATCACCATGAAATTTTCCACACACCTTTTCAGGGGTAAAGAAAAGGACGTAGAGTACCTTTCATCCAGAAAAATCACTGTTCACGAAGGATGCTTGAATTGATTTAACAAAGTCTTCATTAACGCAAGTGTTTACAGGCAAAGACTAGTAATAATAATAATAATACTGAAGAAATAACTGATATCTAAGAACAGCATACAAATACGTAAATATTGGATAATACTTACACTCCTTCAATAACAACAGCTACGCCAGCTGGACGGACCGCCTGTGTTACTGCAATGGCAATTTGTTTGGTGAGACGCTCTTGAACCTGGAGACGACGAGAGTAAATCTCCACGATCCTGAATTTAAAAACAAATATATTTTATAATGTATAAACAAAAAAGAGATAAAAGAAAAGCATAAGATTCCTTAGATCATAGGTAACATAATTGATCAAGACAAATTTTGACAACCGTCTGATGACCCTAAAAAACTATAATGAAAGAAAAAACGAATAGGTAAATGAGAGAGTTTAAATTCAATGAAACTAACAAAAGTGCTCATCATAATAACTGTAGTTATACCCAAAAAAAAAGTAAAAAAGATAAATCAATAAATACAATCGTAACTGAAGGAAATTGGGACGCGAAAGAATAGCCAGATGGACTGACGACTTATAGAAGGGACGACGTAGATAGAATGGACTGGATGCGGAAGGCGAAAGCCTATGTTCAGCAGTAGACTGCAATAGGCTGATTGATTGATTGTAGCTTACCTCGCCAGCTTACTCAGGCCCAAGATTTTGCCCTGTGGCAGGTAACCGATTGACACCTTGCCGTAGAAGGGTACTAAGTGATGTTCGCACATTGAGAACATCTCAATATCCTTGACAACGACCATCTCGTCTGTGTCTTCGTCAAAAATTGCGTTGTTCAAAACCTCTGCGAAAGTAAATACTTTAGTTACTATTTATTCTTGCTTAAATTTTAATTAAATTAAAAAATTATAAAATAATATTGAAATTGAATTTGAAATTTAACATTATAAAGTGTCTGGATCTAAATCTCTAGTTTGAAAATTTAAGTTTAGTTTACCTTCAAGGCTCTGATCATAGCCTTTTGTGAAGAATAGCATAGCTTTGGCAGCACGTTCTGGTGTCTTTAAAAGACCCGCTCTTTCCGGGTCCTCCCCAAGACCTGAGGAAGGAAGTATTGTACAATTCTTTTGTGTTTTAGAAATATATCTTCAAGTTTCAATTTCAACCTTGTGACGAAATACTCTGCATTCGACTGCAGATATTTGTTTACGTAAATATATCCATTAAAATTGGTCTGGGTGTTTTCTATGTATATTGTGAATAATGTATTTATAAAAAAATTGTTTATCCGTGTTCTAGAGCATATAGTACAAGCTATGTTTAGTCTGGATCTATATAATAATGGTAACAGGTATTATATTCCGATCCCCGATTTAAAGTCCGGGGACTCTAACTTATATATTATAGACTCTAACATGCTTGAATGCCGAAAAAAAATATTGTAAAGAAAACCGCATATTTAAGAGTTCTCATAATTTTTTGAAGGTTAACAAAGTCTGTTCTAGCCGATTGCGTGTAGTGTGTTACCTACTGCTCTACTGTGATAATAATGAATCCATTTTTTATCATCTAAGCTACCAAAAATAGATTTATAAATTAGAATACACAAAAAAGAGTTAGTTATTATCGTAGTATTTGAGAATTATAGCAGACAGAATCGTATAAAGCTACCAGCTATAAAAGAAGAATTGATATTTGTTATACATTTAACAATAATTACCTGTAAGCAAAAGTCTGTATGAGTTAGCCATGTCAGGGAGAAGTGCCTCCCTGGTTGGTGGCCTGTGATCGAGCTCCAGGTCATGGTGGAAGGTGCAGTTCTCGTGACCTGTAATAAAATTACATACAAGTTTAAAATATATTAAGTTTGTTTGCTAATTTCAAAATTTTATTACCGTTGACAGGTATTCGTTTAAGACAGCCCGCGGCCATTGTTACAAAATACTCGAAATCAATCGAGCACAATAACTTTTAAATCTTTAAGGTATGTATACTATACAGTGTGATAAAGTTATTCAAATGCCTTAGTGGAATTTTTTGAAACGCTTAAATAGGATGTGAATAGGATTACGCAATATGTCTAGAATATTGCAGTTTTTGTACCAAGTAATTACGGTCAAACAACAATTTTTATGTTGCAATAATGTTGCTTGTTACGTGTTTTTAACATGTTTAAGTATACTTAAAACATTAAAATATGAAAATTAAACCTACCTACCAAATGACGGATTGTACTAATTATTAATATTACGCCTTCTTATTATGCAAAGATATACCAAAGATACCATAACTAAGATCAACAATTATAGACATTGTTATTCTACAGTACGTACGTAGGTACGTTTATATTCGCACATGTTATCTGCAATCCAACTACTAGTTAGTTTGTCGATGTTTGTGTTTTAAAAACAATAAACGTTTTGATTACATGATAAGTCCTTGTGAGAACCCACAGGGATATTTTAAATTCAATTACGGCAACCTTTATAAAAACTTTAGCACATTTTGTTTTTAAGCAGAAAAGAAATACGAGTTACGCATAAATAAATACATTAATCTTGATATTGTTCTCTAAAGTATTCTTAATTAACCAAACACATTGGGAAATTCTCAAAATATACAAACCAGGTGTAGTGGATGTTCTTGGTGTCATTGGTGTTCCAGGGACTTCCAATTCGCTTTCCGCATCAGTCATATTATGAAAACTTTTTAATGCTTCTGGAGTTTTCTTATATTTGCTTACGAACGATCCTTTCACGGGTCCGTCCCCATTTTCCTTTTCCTCAGAAATTGAATTTCTTATAGATCTCGAACTCACCCTTCGGATCAAAGACGAAGGAGGTACAACGGTTTCTGAATCCTTTCCGTTAACAGCGGCCATGTTTGTTTTACTACAAATAATTTGTTTTTTCAAATTTAAATTTAGAATTCTATTTCACTGTTTAAAATACGTCCGTTGTGAACGTTATATTTGATAAAACTGTTTGAGTGAATATTTAAACTGACCTCTTGGGTTATCTGAGCGAAATTATGTTTTAATTTATTTGTTTTATACGAAGATAACGACGAATAAATCAATTATTTCAATTTTATCAGTCGTAAAGTAGTTAATATTTCCGCACAATGCTTAAAAGTGAATATGAGCTCTTTTATTTTATACAAAAGTAAGTAATTTTTATGCAGCATTAACATTTTATAACATTTTTATTGACATGAACTAGGTTGTTTGGAAACGGTTTTGTACAAAATTCTTTAACGATTCCGTATACTTTTTCTTTAACAAACTCTAATAGTTCATTAAGATATTACTATTTTTGGTTCCCTGAGGTTTCATTTAACTTATATATGTTAACTACAATTTAACGCCTTGTAATAACTTCGATCTGGTATAGGTACTGATCGAAGGTTGGCAAGCATCATGATAGCCATACAAACTAGCTTTTTAATAGACAAACTTAAATATCGCAAATTACTGTTTGAAATTCTTTGAGGCTTTTAGGCTAAAGTCGAATATTGCAATTAACAACATCAGAGTTAGAATTACTAAGTAATTTCCTCAAGATTTGATTTGTGACCAGAATAAGAAGTCTATTAATAAGTAAAATGAATAAACGACATCATCATCGTCATTCCAGTCATAGGACGTCCACTGCTGGACTTAGGCCTCCCTCAATGACCTCTAAGAACCTGGGGGCGACCTGCATCCACCGTTGACCTGCGATCTTTAAATCGGCGTCTATCCGGCTTGTTGATGGACATCTTACGCTGCGCTTTCCGGTTCATGGTCTCAACTCCAGAACCTTTAACTTTGTGCCTTGCCCACTTTAATTTGATGATCTGTTGGGCTATGTCGGTAATGTTCGTTTGTTTGCGTATCTCCTCATTTCTGATTCGATCCCGCAAAGAAACCCCGAGCATAGTCCTCTCCATTGCTCGTTCAGCGACTCTGAGCTTGGTTATCAAATCCGCAGTGAATCAATTAACGTACGTGTACATAATTTACCTACGGATACATTTGTAATAATTAATTAAACGATAAATATGTTACATGTTAAATATTCGCATAACCAGTGTTGTCGGTGCGTTGCGTCGTCGCTTTGCTATAATTTCGACGCACTGAGTGCCACACGAGCAACGCGAAGTCGCAACACAGGGCCACTCCAACATCTGTCGTAGTGTTTCGGTATAGAGGTATACATATTATAAACAATACACTAAGCTTCGTGGCCGCTCCGACATCGCACCGCTTCGTTTCTCTAGTTATTTCTCCGATGCACATACGTTCCGATGTCGTACGTTATTTCAACGTACCGTGTGGCACGTCGTTGTGAATTCTGATTTATATGTAGAATAACGCAATGTCATCGCTCAGGCGTCGCAATAGCAACGCAACGCATCGTGTGGCATCTTTCGTACTCTGTGCCAATTCTATCTACCTCTTCCAAGGAGATCAATCGAACCTACTTAACAGCAGTGGTGTTCCTTGGTGTCAACTTGGATGGAGCGGCAAATTACGCGAGCACTTTTAAAGTGTAAATAAAATTGGATCAATACAGTTCAATTCATAGGAATAGGGTTTATATTTTATTGACATTTTGCACCATTTTACAGCTCTGTCTAGGTTGACTCTAGGCGACAGTAGTCCCCAGTTAAGTTGCTCCAAATCGAAGCGAACTTTGCTGTAGTCTTTATTTACATTCTGATGATTAATTTTAAAATTCTCTTGGCATTGAAACTGTTTTAAGCAATCACTTTAATAAACAGCACACGGCCTGGTGATTTTACGTTTTGTACGTTACTTTTTTGTATCTAAGGAACCCTAAAATCAAGATAGTAATCGTTCGAAACTACACCAAAAAACCGGTAGCCGCCACCAGTTTGATATGTAACCTTGATTACGGTTCGTTTACCTACATATGAAAGTAGAGGTCAATCCAAGGTCCACTTCCTATTAGTAAAGTAATGCGGTTTTTAGTTTCCGGTTTTGCATTGTTACGGTAATTGATACTGGGAATACAGAGACCTCTGGTTACGTGTTTCGAAAATTTTAAGGTCAGGTTATTGGTAGAAGTAGAACGTTAAAGTCTACATGCACTTACAAATGAATTTATGCTTTAGATATTTAATAAGATTTGTGATGTCAAAACTAAGAAGCTAAATATTTTCCAAAATTTTCCTATGAATGGATTTAATCGGTGATGATTTGAAAAAGGATTAATTTTTAAATAATGAAATCGAAGAAGTCAATGCGTTTCTAGATCCTCATGAAAGACTATACTACTTTAGATATAACTTTTAAACAAGAACACACATATATTAGTTTAGAAATCGCGTCGTAACAATCCTTATACATAATATATAAAAATTCGGCTTCCTCAAGTTTGTGGCCGTAAATCTCGAAACATATTTATTGAATTGCCTTAAAATCTTTACTCAACATTGCATTTTAGCAGTAGAGTGTTCTGGTATACTTTTTATTTCGAAGTTACAATGGAAATAGAAAATTCTATGCATTATAGATTGACCTATAATTTGTCATAGTTACGTTGATGAGCAATATGTATAAAATTTTACTGAGCCATAGCAATGTTGCTGGGTTTAGCTACAAGCAATGTCACATTTTTTCAAAAACGCATAGCGTACTATGGGAGTACAATATAAATCAGCCTATTCCTTCAGGGAATAAACATGTGCAAGAATATATATAAATTTGTGTTTTATTTTCCAATAACTATGTAACTGCGGTTAGGGGTACCGCAGGGCACAAGGATGAGACCAATATGATATCTGATACATAAATACACTCATGCCTGTATCGAATGAGTAGGTAGAGGCGTATTAAACACGCACATTATTTGCCAAATATAATTTGGTCCCACTCACGTGAGGGGGGCAAGTCTTTTGCCGGCAACTTTGGCAATTAAAAATGAGAAAATTGGGAGAGGGACTAGAGGTAAGAAGGAGGGCAATGGAAGGAAAGGAATGTTGCTTAAACGGATGGATTAGGGAGTGTCGATCGCAAACCTGTAACTTGAACTGGATGTTTCCGGGAAGTTCGAGCCCTCCAATTCTCTAATACAATATAAAAAGACAACTCCCACACTAGGAATGATTTCAGTATTGCCGGGACAATATCTTATGTTTGTTATAATGAGACAAGAAAGCTTGATTATCTGTCTTTCCGTCATTGTCACAAAAAGAAATCTGTGCACATTGATAATGAACCAAGGAAAGTTGTTTTCTTACAAACTTTTATCTTAAACTGTATCTCAGGCACGTTTGTTATGAGCCATTGAAATTCTGGACTACCTTTACATGCACGTATGTTTGGTATGCTGATCTAGTAATAGACATCTTACTGTGACTGTCCGAGAATCGCCAATTGCGATGGTGTATTAATTTATTTCAATCTAACATACATCGGTGTATGTTAACATGACCCCGTGAATATTAGATTCAGCGATTTACAATATACGCGAATGTTTAATGTCATTCATTTATGTTACCTAGCCGGAACGCTGATTGTATTACTTTTGATTAATAAACAATTTCTATTTATTCATGACTATTTATTCTTACTGTAATAGTAAGAATAAATAGTCATGAATAAACCTGCCCATAACTTTTGCATATTTTCAAAGTTTGTTAGATTTTATGGGTAATGGTAATTACTTACAATTGCCGGAAAGTATGTTTGTTTGACCAACTTATGCAGGTAATTCAATTTATGAGTGTACATCGTTCACATTAAGAAGTGTAACGTGGGCGGTGGCTTCGTGGTTTACACGTGGTCCCCCGAAGGTAAATTTAAGTGAGAAGAAAAATTAGACACATTTAACCACTTTCACTGTTTATAATTAAACTTGTAGAAAAGTTATTTAACAGAATTTGGATATTATCCAGGTTGGGCTCAGGTCTTGGCTAGAGAGGACATGGCAGCCTCTCCTACCGTCTGACGCAGGTACTCACCGGACACGGCTACTTCGGTAAGTACCTGTGTCGTATAGGACGGGAGCCAACGTCTGCGTGCCACCACTGCGGAGGCTGTCGTGAGGACACTGCACTCCACACCTTAGTGGAGTGTTCAGCGTGGGTGCAGCAGCGCCTCAACCTCGCGACGGCTATCAGTGTAGGAAGCTCTTCGCTGGAGACCATGATTCTGTCAACGGTCCGAAGCGAGAGTGCGTGGAATTCCGCTACCTCATTTTGCGAGTAGGTGATGTTGGCTAAAGAGGCGGCGTAAAGCGTACGGGAGAGGACAAGTACTCTCCCGTCCCGCAGAAGACGCACCAGGCGCTGGAGGGTACAGAACGATCTCCGGTCTCCATGAGCGCTGGCCTGGGGGTAACGGGTAGGGCCGTCCATTACCCTAGCAGAAGCAGGCCTGAGAAGGTGGCGCGACGTGTTCCGCGTGCGCCTCTCTAAACCGGATGGGGGCAAGGCCCCCGTACTCTATGGTGTGGCCGCCTGCTGGCCAAAAGGCGGCAAAAGTCTGTAGGGGTTCCCGGAGGTTTCCTTCTTAGGGTATTCCCGGGTCCCCTGCAATAGGCCCACTTGTGACGGAACACCGTGTGGTTTTAGTCGGTTCGATTCCGACATACCACTTCACCATTAGCTCAGGTGAGGTGATGACCCGAGGGGGTTCCAAACGAAAAAAAAAAAAGGTTAGGCTCAGGTCGTAAAGGTCTTGCAGAGGCTTTGGACGTAGCACCAGGCAGATGGGAACGTACTTTTTTTTAAGATTCATTAACATGGAAATAGAAGTGTTTTGAATTTTTTTATGTTCTAGACACCACACGGCATATGATATTCAATGGAAAAATCTTGTCAACTCTATACTAATATAAAAAACTGAAGATTTTTTTTGATTGTTTCTTTGTTTCTTTGTTTAAACGCGCTAATCTTCGAAACTACCAATCGGATTTGAATTATTCTTTTGCATTAGATAGAGTATTCATTGAGAATTATTATAAGCTATGAAAGATCACGCTGCGACTCTTAAGAGCAGAGCAGTGACCATAAACGTAAGTATAACTGCAGGGACTGGCTTTAAATAGTACGTTGATATGACATCTCAAATTAATTATCTCTTATTAACGCGGGAAGTCACATGAGTGACTAACATATGGTAAGTAACAAATATATGGTATAATTAGTGACTTGGATTATTGTAGTTGTAACAAAATTGAAAATTAGCTATTTATATTCTAAAAATATATCTTTTAAACTAGGGAAATCCCTGTTTCGGTATGTATAGAAACATTTCTTGCGATTGAGTCGTTTTGGACGCAAAATATTTCGTGTAGCCAGTGCTTTTATTAAAAAACCTTTGGTCACCCATCATTTTAACGACCTTTGGTCAAAGGCTTGAAAAGGTGTGGCACCACTCTTATCGCGAGTATTTATAGGCTATAACAGCTTTGCATCAAGCATTAATTTACCAATTTAGATGTATAAAAACAGTTTATCTGTATTTCTAATTATGAAGAAATATGTTAATAAGTAATATGAATAATAATAATAATAGAAGTGATTATTATAAGCCATAAACCATTAAAACTTCATTCAAAGTTATAAATTACAACTATATAATTATAGGTAAGACCATAAGACCATAATTAGCCAATTTTTTCCAATTATTTAGTTAAATGTATAATAAAATAACTATTCCCCTTCACTAAGTGGTACAGCCAGCAAATAATTACTTAATACGTTACAGTTCTAAGTCGAGTACCTAATGTCCTTGCTGCAAAAGTGAACGCATGTCCTTTACCGATGATTAGTACGGTCAACAAAAAAAGGTAATAATGAGTTGTTTTAAAAACTGGTAGCTATTAAGATAAAGACATTACGTTGCGTGATGTTATTATTAAATATTAGTCACAGAAATCCTGGAGACTCAACATTAGTATATATCATTCATTAGCACGTAAAGGCGTCAAGAAAAAACTGATAAATTATTCAGTGTCATCTTATTATAAGAAAGTAAGAAATAAGAAAGAGAAGATTTAAGTTCGAAAAAAACGACATAAGCCAGCACTCTCGCCAGATTTATCTTAAATGTGGTATGTGGTACTATTGATGTCGCGACTGTTTACCACTGGTAACCACTTACCATGACGCTTGTAGTTTACTTGCTTGCAATTTTATTTTTATCCAAAATTTGCAAAAAAACATTTCCCTGTAAGAGAGGTACGACTGAAATGACAAACTAATATTAAAATTGATTAAACTCTCCTCAATGTTATTAACTCACTATCCAAAAATGATGATAAAAAAGAAATAAAATACTGTTAGGCTCAAATATGGATATCCGTGCCAAAATACTTAATAAAGTTAACTAGTGATGTTGACGGTACCTGTTAATTGCTCAAACTGTGATTTTCGTTAACAGTACATAACTGCTTTGACTGTTATTTATAACTATCGATGAGTATTTTTACTAAATTTATAGCTTTACTTGTATATTTTATCTACAGCCTCCACTGACTTTAAAATACGAGTATAATAGTACATACTTTGAAGATGAATTCACCGATATTGTAACAGTTATAATGACTGTTTCCAACCAACTAATCTGCTTGTAAACGTGTTATAACTTCGTTATAATATATTACGTGTTTTAACCTTCGTGAAAGGATTGAAGTTTTAAATTATGAACTAGAATTTTTCGAGTTAAAAATATTTAACATTTTTATTCTATTTTTTAATTTTTAACATTCGGGTTGTTATTGTGTCAATTTAGATAGATTGTTTAAAAATTAAGATAGTGCGGTGCAATTATGATCATACAATATTAGAGTATGATAAGATCTGAGCAAATACATGATTAAGATAAAAGAGTACGGTGTCAAATCGTATAGGGAATTAACAATTAAATTGTCTATATTTTTGATGATTATTTAAATTATAATAACAATAACTTGACACATCTCACACACGGCCGTCTGATCCCAAACTAGACAGAGCCTGGACTATGGTAACCAGACTGCTGATAAACATACTTATATAATTATAAATACATGCATATTATAGATAAATTACACCCAGACATAGAACAAATGATCATGCTCATTACACAACTATTTGTCCTGGGTGGGAATTGAACCCACAATTGGAAGGAATTATTATCATAAGAATTAACATGCAAATATTATTATTAATATAATTAAACTAAACAAAAGATCTGATATGTCATAAGTAGCCAGTTAAGTATTTGTTAAAAATCTAATGTAACTTTTTTTTTGTTCAACAATTTTTATAATATTAGATTATTATGGATCGTCTTTGATATCAGTAGATAGTTCGTTATTATAACAGGTGAAATGCAAATAACACTCATGTGCTATTTTTTATTGCTGTCGTTTAATCAATGGCCAATGCTTTTACTACGACCGATAAAAATATATAGTGTTTCTATTCGTTTTTATAATACTCCAAATGTATGATGAATATATTGTAAGGTGATAGCAGTTTATGAATAAAATATAGGTGATCATAAATTCAAGTCAAGCGTAATGATTATGGCATAGGTTTAAGTTATTGTTGATGACCCTGTGCGGAGGCTGTGCCTATTACATAGTTAGTTCTTGAACTCCGGTATATAATGATGATTACTTTTGATAGGAAACTTATAATTTAACATTATATTTTAAGCCTATGAGTAAAATATATTTTTAGTGCACAATACATGTTACTACTTTAAGTATAAAACAGTAAGCCAACACATGACGTTTTTTATTGTTTTCATATAAAATAATTGGTAAAAGTCATAAAAATACGTAAATTGAGAATGGTGTAATTACTGAGATTTATAATTTTTAGAGGTTCTACAGAGGTTTAACAGTTACTTATTTAGTCTTAACTAACCTTCGTTCTAATTATTTTTTATTACCGTTTTAGATTATGCGTTTAGATTATTAAATATAACCTGTCTACGTCTATTGCACTGACGTAGGACGTACATGGGTACGTCAGTGCCTAGGTCAAGTTTTGACCTAGTATCCACTCTACCGGAACCGGAACAAATATTAAAAGTAAATCACATTGATATCGCCTGATCAAAAACGATACTGAAGGCAAACACCTATTTGTTTATGTCACAACACTGACTCCGATTATGAAATTTAAAAAAGGAACACACTAAAGCGCACACAACGAACGTATTTAGAATATAATCAATTGTTTGTGTTTATTTACTTACGGTTTCGCGGGTTTTTTGAAAACAGAAAACATGAAAAGAAATGAAATTAATGTGGACGCGTTCTCGCGACACGGGGCAATGGCTGACTGAAGCTGTCGCATTCAACAGATGATATTTGTACCTTAGCTGGGTGTACTGAGCATGCGTCAAAAGTTGGGAATCGATAATAACCGCGAATGACTATATCGATATTTGAACTGGTTTTTAATTAATCGATACGAATTAGAAATTAGGCATGGTAATTAAGATACATAAGATTTAAATATTCCATAATTAAATTTTGTCTTATGTAATATTTTTTTAATAATGGCCGTTTTAATAGGCCATGGTTGTTATTGACGATTAAATATAGTATAAGTACCTATAGAATAAATGTATAAATAGATTGTTTTTTAAAAAGAATAAATACAAGGCTTCATGTATTTCAAAATCCTTACTAATATTATAAATGCGAAAGTAACTCTGTCTGTCTGTCTGTCTGTCGCCCTTTCACGTCAAAACTACTTAACCGATTTAAATGAAATTTGGTACACAGATAGTCTAGAGTCTGAGAAAGGACCTAGACAAACTTTTTAATGTAAAAAAAGGGGTGTAAGGGGTCGAAAGGTGGGGATGAAACGTTGTATGAAAGTATCGTCATATTTAGAGCTAGAAGCTTGAAACTAATTTTTTACCCTGTTGATTCGATATAAATACACTATTCCACGCTGACGAAGACGCGGGGACAGCTAGTTAACTATAAAATATTAAGGTCGAGTGTTCATTATTCCAAAGGAGTTTTACTAGAATTTTGCTCCAGGTTTAGTAGTAAGAAACCCATAGACATACGGATTAGGTTTTACTAGTAAAGCAGCATAACGCAGGTTACCCGACATCAACTGTTTTCTGTAAGCTTTTATTGTTATTCTCATAGTACTTAGTGAGATTTAGCACACACTAATTGTAACAAAGGAATCCTCATTAAATTTTCCTGGTAGAAAGTTGTGTAAAGATGGGAAAACACATACGGTGAAGAACCTTAGGGCTCTCGTACAGGTCATTATAACTAAACCTTGGAAAAACCATAATCGTCAGAATTCTTCACATTTTTTTCCATTACCTGGAAATAATTGCTAACATTTTTTTGCTAACCTTCCTTCATAATTAAAATATTTATCTTTATACAATACCTACTCATTTTCGTGTCCCGATTTAGATTAGTTTAACTGGCCACTGAGTCGAATGTTTTAAATTAGATACTCATATAGCATAATTACTTAAGTGATTGATAAACAGATATTTCTTGTTTTTTTTTTTTTAGTATAGTAGGCAAACGAGCAGACGGGTCACCTGATGGTAAATAACTACCGCCGCCAATGGGCACCTACATCTCAAGAGTCACACTTACTTACACGACCTTTAAGGTAGGAGTAGGGGAAGAGGAGAGGAGGGGAGAGGCGATGAAGGGGTGAGGGAAGGGTTAGGGCCTACGGTAAACCTCACTCACTCGGCGAAAAGCAATGAATTATTACTTCATTGCCGGTTTTCTGTGAGGTCGTGGTATCACTCCGGTTGAGCCGGCACGTTCGTGCCGAAGCATGACTCTCCCACGATAAAAATGGTGTACTCCTTTCGAATGTAATATTTTTTTAAATATAAGAAACACGGCTCTGTCTTACGAATTTTCGATCAGGTCACTTGTCCTAACGCGAGTTTAACATTTTTTACCCATCCTAAAAATTCCACAACGCCGCTAAAGAAGTTTTTACTTCAAAAAAAGGTATGTACTTAGTCGCGGACAGAACTAGTAAAAGTTTAATGTAAAATGTATTGTATAATATTAATTTATGACGGCACATGTCACATTATAAAGTTACGATCAGAAATAATGAGTAGTTAGTTATAAACACTAATACGAAGAAAAATGTAGCGTGATCTCATAATCCTTGTTACAATGAAGTGCCTATAATCATGAATAAAATTCAATTTCTTATTTAGATTAACACTTTTTAGGGTTCCGTATTTGAAGGGTAACCAACGCGACCCTATTACTAAGCCTCCGCTGTCCGTCCGTCTCTCTGTCAGCGAACTGTATAGTTTTACTTTAAAATATACATCTTATTACTTTAAAAGAGCAATTCTTGTATATATTTCGGGTATCTCGGAAACGGCTATAACGATTTTGATGAAATTTTGTATACAGATACAGTTTTGCATTTTAAGTTCAACTGAATAGTTGTATTTTCTGTAAAAACGCGATTTTACAAAATAAAATATAAAAAAAAATGATATTACAGAAAGCTACCGAGTGAAGCTCAGTCTCCCAGTGGTACTCTTTACTAATATTATAAAGAGGTAAAATTTATGAGTTTGGATGTTCGGGGTAATCTCCGGTACTACTGATACGACTTTGAAAATTATTTTAATGTTGGATGGCCCATTTATCGAGGAAGGCTATATAACTTCAGGCTGCGACAAAAAAAAACGGGGAAAATTTATCTCTCTCATGTGACGCAGACGAAGTTGCGCGGGTCAACTAGTAGATGTATATAATGGGATGTATTTAATGAGATGTATTTAATGAAAAGCACTCTATGTGCGTTCTTAATCAAAACTCCTTATATAACACCCTTTTATTAGCTTGCATAGTTATTGTAAATAAATCTTGGAAGTCAATTCTACTTCTAATTGTCGTATCGAAATGAAATATTTTAAGTATATATGTAGGTCTGGATGACAATGCTATAATTTGGCATCTTGGAGGTGATCTGATGGAGCTAGGAGGTGGATAGTGGAACTCTTCAGTGGCTACTAGTAAACCCCTCGAGGGCTTATATGATTCGTTTTGACGAGTCCAACAGATTGGGCTTGGTAACGATGGTCTGGTCTGGTCTGAACAGCCAGGAGGTCGATAGTAAAACTATTTCTTACTTTTTAATTCGTTTTGTCGTTTCTGTCATTTTTAACTATAAACTTAACTTATCACTAACTATTACAAAACAAAGTCTGTCTGTCGGTCTGTTCGCGATAAACTGAAAAACCAATGAACGGATTTTCATGCGGTTTTCACCTATAAACAGAGTGATTCATAAGGAAGGTGTAGGTGTAAAATTTGTTAACGTTTTGTGTAAATTGGTTGAAATATGATGATGATTGTTGAAAATATCTCTACTATCCGTGCGAAACCGGGACTTACGCCGGTGAAACCTCGAGGTTTCAGTCCCGATCCCGTTAGAATATCGGGATAAAAAGTAGCCTATGCGTTAATCCAGGTCTCCGGCTATCTTCATGCTAAGTTTCATCGCAATCGGTTCAGTGTTTTTTGCGTGAAAGAGTAACAAACATCCATCCATCCATACATCCATTCATTAATCCAAACTTTCACATTTATAATATTAGTGGGATACATAAATAGTATGTACATTTAAAAAGATTTCAAGCAAAATATTCCATTGATCCGTAATGGACTTATTACTTAAGAATCTCGATAAACTGGTATTAATTGGGAAGATATTCCGAATAATTCAACGCGGTCAATTACCTACCCCGCAATTCCAAACGAGTCACTAACTGAACCGTAAAAATAAAGTAATTATTTCAACTTAAGTTATATAAGCTAATGGAAATGAACAGGCCATACAGTGAGCGGTATTAAAAAGTGAAACAAAATCATTGCATTCTGGTACCCAGAAAAAGAAAAAGAAAACGAGGCAGACAGTTTTGACGGTATGAAGACGAAATATACCATTGCCATTGCAGAAAAACATGAACTAGAAAAGCGCTAAATAAAACAGAGTGAAAAGAAATGGAGTAAGCCTTTGCGTAAGTTGAGCAAATAGACCAAATTGTCGGTGTTCGACTCAAGTGTAGCCAATCTATATTTATAGAAATGAAACCCTATTTCCTTTTGTCACTCCATAACTTGAGAACGACTTAACTGATTTCATTAATCTTTTTTTGAAGTGAAAACTTCTTTAGCGGCGTTGTGCACTTTTTGGGATGGGTAAAAAATGTTATACGGAAAATCGTAAGACGGAGCCGAGTTTCTTATATTTAAAAAATATAACATTCGAAATTCAAACATTTATGAGCGGCCAGGAGCGCAGAACTTCCAGTATACCCTATGTATACATTTAGATATGTTATTACCTACTTTTTATTTTTAACCTAAATATATATATATATACAGAGGTGTGTGTGTGTGTATATGCAAATAGTTTTCACTTCTGACGTGCAGTCGTACGACTGTTTGTTTTTTTTATGTTTTCTAATACTTAGTAGAAGGTTCTGAACACAAAATTAATTAATTTGGATAGATTTCACCAAAAGTCTTGGGCAACAGCTGGTATAAGATAAAAATTATTATTTTTTTTGTGTCTGAATAAAGGCTTTTCATCATTATTATATTAAAACGTGTAGAGAATTCCTGGTATCCATTTTTAAGAAAATATCGCACACGGGGCAATGTCATGACTAGTGATGTGCCGTATTGCCGTAGTGCCATATTCATTATACATGTATATCTGCGGATACGGATACGAATACGGATAATTAGTGTCTAGATCCGCGAATACGGATCGGTTACGGACCCCAAGTTTTATTAGGCAGATTTCGAAGAACTATCTATTGGTTTTGTACCAGTTGTCGAGTTTTCCAAAAAAAATATTCACAGGAGGTCTAGTTATGATCCCTAGACCCCAAAACAACCGCCAGTTAAAATGTTTATATATATATCCATATATGTATGTATGTATGTACCTCAATTTTACCGGCACTATAGAGGTCGCAATTATGCACCGATTGCTTTCAAACTTGGACGAAAAATCAACTGGGCAAAAATGAAGGTTAAGTTCGTGAATGGGGGATATTCCCCCAAAGGGGAGGACTGAAGGGCAGATATTCAAAAAAAATTCAAAAAACACGCAATCTATCTCTGCGGGCCTGCTGCGGGCCCGGATTTTTCTTAGTTGATACCGATACGCGTGATTTTGACACGAAAATTGATTGACGCATATGATTCGTTTTGGCGAGACCAACAGATTGGGCGTAATTACGATAGTCTGATGATAAAGCCAGGAGGTAGATAGTGGAAATCTTTTAATACTTTTTAGTTCGGATTTAAGTTAAAATATAATAATAACTTTATAATAACTTTACACATCTCACACACGGCCGTCTGATCCCAAACTAGGCAGAGCCTGTACTATGGCAACCAGACTGCTGATAAACATACTTATATATTTCTAAATACATACATATTATACATAAATTACACCCAGACACAGAACAAATGATCATGCTCATCACATAATTATTTGTCCTGGGTGGGAATCGAACCCACGACCTCTGGCTCAGCAGTCAGGGTCACTAACCACTAGACCAACAGGCCATTCAATATAAATATTTTGGTACACGCAATAAATTAAGAGTTATTCTTATGACTATGCTTAAACTCAAAAAAATACAACACAACCATACCAAAATAAAAAATGCAGATGATACAAAGAATTTAGTAAAAGAACTGTTTAAATTGCCACCTTTCCTTGCAACTTGGTATTTCCTACACAGGCTGTTACATCACTAGCGGGAATCCCGCAAAGCAACTGTTCCTCATCGCATCTTCTAATAATATATTGATTAAGTAAATAAATGTTCATGTGCAGTGACGTCACTGTGTCCATTAAAGTAACGTGTGTGGCTCATGCAGGAAAGACTTAGAAGGCGAATCAAAGGTATGTAATACTTTTTAAATGCGTTATCGATTTAATTCCCATCAACATAATTATATTATCATGGAACGCGAATTTTTTTAAAGTTAGTAGAACCAGTACAAATTTCAAACTTCAGGTAAATCGTGGGAGAGCCATGCACAGGCATATATGGGCCGGCTCGACCGAAGTGATACCACGGCCTCACTGAAAATCGACAGTGAAGCAATGCTTGGATTGCTTTTCGCCGAGTGAGTGAGGCTACCGGAGGCCCTAATCATCCCTCTCCCTTTCTTCTCCCCCCTTCCCCTACTCCCACCCTAAAAACCGGCAATGCACTTGTGACTCTTGAGTTACAGGTGCCCATGGGCGGCGGTAGTCATTTACCATCAGGTGACCCGTCTACTCGTTTGCCCTCTATACCATAAAAACAAAACTGTTTACTATGTAGTAATGAGGATATTTATTAAAACTATTAAATTTTACCTATTTGAATTAAAAGTTGGAAATCAATTTTAAATGCCAAAGATCGATTTTGATCTTTGACAACACATTTTAAGTGCAGTTTAAAGTGAACGACCTGATACGATAGCATTAATATGGATAATCACTTTGGGTCTCGATTTTACCTCTTTAATAATGTGATATATTCATTTTAATAATGATCATTATTGTTTTAAATATTATGTTCATTATTATAATAGACACCAGAAATACCATTTGTGACCCTTATTCCTGAAAAAACTATTTGCTACGTATTTTTTTTTTAAAGACAACTCCCGCATTAAGAATCACTCCTGTGTCGCGGGGGACTTTACAAACATACAAACAACGGACACAAAGAACACCCAGACTCGGGTGGGAATCGAACCCACGACCTATGGCATAGCAGTCAGGGTCACTAACCACTAGGCCAACAGGCCAGTCACAAAGTTATTCAAAGTATTCAAAGTTATATGATCTAATAAGGTACGTTGACCTTATAAGTAATTTATTTTTGTAAATCTTGGTAATAGTCCTATTTAACTCTACTTAGGTGAAGAATTCTATTATATTTCTACTAAGGATTAAAATAAATACTCCAATGTTGTCTTTTTTTAACTCCTGATGCAAAAAAGAGGGGTGTTATAAGTTTGACATGTCTGTTTGTCTGTGTGTCATGTGTCTGTCTGTGAGCCGATTTAAGTGCGTTTTTTTTTTGTTTGAAAGGTGACTTGATCGAGAGCGTTATTAGATAAAATTCAAGAAAACCTATTCAGCCGTTTGAAGATCATCAGCTCTTTTCTAATCGTTGAAGGGATTTTCGAGTCGGGTGTGGTTTCAATTTTAAATTTATGATTAAACATAGGAATATTGACTTTAACCACAGCGCCGCGCCTTATTTGTAGTCAATGTCAAAAGTCATTTGGAGGTTGAATTGTATGACATGTCCATATTAGGATCACGATAAAAAAAATCCAGGGCTAGATCGAAACTAATAATAGGCAGATCAACATAATTTGCATACGTTTAGGTTATTAAGTGAACTGATAAAATCCTGTAGCTTTTATTTAATATGTCTATTTTTTTATGGGTCAAACTGGTATGTACAGTTGTTGTTATGTGGAAGATTAATATAATGGTTTTAAACATGTCGACTTTTATGGCGTGGTGATAGTGCGGACTTCAATGTAAGAGGTTGTGAGTTCGATTCCCGCTCAGTGTAAATAATAAAAATAAAACCCAACTTATTTAACAATGGGTAATATAAACTTATAAAGTCGAATTCAATTTAACTTAAATAAGGCTATAAATGCCTTGAGTTTTATTTATCCCACTAATATTATAAATGTGCAAGTTTGGATGAATGGATGGATGTTTGTTGCTCTTTCACGCAAAAACTACTGAACCGATTGCGATGAAACTTAGTAATAATTGGTATTTAGATAGCTGGATTAACGCATAGGCTACTTTTTATCCCGATATTCCCACGGGATCGGGACTTACGTGGGTGAAACCGTGAGGCGCTGCTAGTACTAATATAATAAAACTGAAGAGATTTTTTTTGTTGGATTGTTTGTTGTTTAAATGCGCTTATCTCTGGAACTACCCATCGGCTTAGAAAAATATTTTTGTATTCGATAGAGTATTCATTGAGGAAGATAATAAATAGGCTATGTAATATCACGCTACGACCTTCAGGAGAAGAGCAGTGACCATAAACGCGGGGAACGGCGTAATAAATAAATGTCTAAGTTCTAATTGGCACTTTGTTTTTTTTTTATCTATAGGAAACTTAGTGATGCGAGTATATTAAATTAGAATACAATAAAATCGAATTACTATCAGGTTGAGACTTTCTTGCTGGAATTACCTTGCCCTTAGATATTTAGTATTCTCTACCGGTATCCTTAAACACTTTTTCAACGCCTTTTTCGTCCTACGCCGGCAACAGCAACAGTAACAGGTCCTTCGCTTTCATTCCACTGATATTTCGCAACTACGGACTTACACCCCTTTAAATTACCCTCTTACACCCTCGCGAGTCTTAGAGATAGATAGATAAATACCGACGGAAAAATATGCTAGTCGTTTATCTCTATTTTAGAACGAAGACTACTACATATTTATATAATAAAATCGTAACAAGATTTTTGGCACTTACATCTTTATTTATTTCCGGTATCTATTTTTCATATGATGTATTAGAAATCAATTCTCGCTTGTTTAAACAGTGAAGAAAAACATGGTAAGTAAACCTAGGGCTGCCATCCGTCCGGGTTTCCCCGGATTTGTCCTAGTTTAGAGGGCGTCCGGGGAGCGTCCGGGCGGGGTTTTCAAAAAGCGTCCGGGTAAAACCCGGACACTCTGTGCCAGGGGCAACTTATAATAATTGTTATATGAACAAGCTGTTTAATTTAATAAAAAAAATGGAATTGGCGTTTTTTTTAAGGTGTCCGGGGAAGAATCTCGATTTCACACATATGTCCGGGATTTTTGAAGAGATTGTCCGGCGTCGGCAATTTAAGTGATGGCAGGCCTAAGTAAACCATATAGTTACCTAAGTTTTCCATCAAGTTATATAAATACGATGAAGATTGACAATTCGAATAATAAACATTAAATTGTTATTCATGTAATAACGTCAAAAACGGGTAAGAACATTTCCGTGAGGACAATACAATGACGAATTCAAATGACGTTTGTCACATGACGTTTCTGACACGACAAAACTTAAGTAAATATTGACATCGAATAATTACCTGTGTCACAGTACCCGTGCTTAGTGAATCATATATTTGTATTTAATATCTTCTGTGAATATTGCCAATGACTGGCAAAAACCCGTTCAATTATTTTGTTGGACATCCGTAATTCATAAATGGAATATTTATTTTGTTTTTTAGAATTCAGTTATTAAATGGCACCGATGACAAAGATGACATGGAAAAAATATTATGACGATGATGAACGTCTGAAAGAGGTTTCAGTGCGTCATGTCTCTGCTTCCTACTTGCACATGATCATGCTCATCACACAATTATTTGTCCTGGATGGGAATCGGTTCCATGACCTCTGGCTCAGGAGTCAGGATCACTAACGACTTCACCAACAGGCCAGTCAAAAGCAGCAACGGTGGACATGTCTGAAGATTTTTGACCAGTGCGTTCTAGTTGATATGATGACGTGACATGGCTATGGACTAGATACGCTTGGTATTGGATTTTTTTTTTATGGGTTAGCGGGTAAACAAGCTGACTGGTCACTTGATGGTAAGTAGATACTGCCAACCATAGGCACCTGCAACTCAAGAGTCACAAGTGCGTGCATTAAGGGAGTAGAGAGTAGGAGGGAAGAAGGGGAGAGGGGGAGAGGAAAGGGTTAGGACCTTCAGTAACCTCACTCACTCGGGAAAATACAATGCGAGCATTGCTTAACTGCCAGTTTTCTGCAAGGCCGTGGTATCAGTCTGGTCGAGCCAAGCTGGATATGGATAAAATTCGTAAAAAGCTCTTCTGATAAAGAACAACAGTTGTCAGTTACTGCTGGCGATTAGAGAAGTGACCACTTCAACCAGCTGCGTCATCTGCGGTTTGGGTATAGGCAGTATAATCTAAAGCGACATTCTTTGACTACTCAAGTATAGGAATCCCACTACTGAATGGATGGATGTTTGTTACTCTTTCACGCCAAAACTACTGAACCGATTGCGATGAAATTTGATATGTAGATAGCTGGAGACCTAGATTAACATTTAAGCTACTTTTTATCCCGATATTCTGATCATAAACGTGAAAGTTTAGATGGATGGATGAATAGATGGATGGATGTTTGTTCCTCTTTCATGCAAAAACCACTGACCCAATTGCGATGAAACTTGGTATGTAGATAGAGTGGAGTACTGGATTAACGCATAGGCTACTTTTTATCCCGATATTCCCACGGGATCGGGACGTCGCGGGTGAAACCAAGGCGCGCTGTTACTTCAAAATAAAACATTTAACTCATATAAATGGGTCACAAAAGTAGCTATAGTTACACCAGAGTTTGCGCAATAGTTTAAGATTTGAGTCTCGGCGGGTGTAATTTCATACGATAGGAGATTAGAGTAGGGTAACCGATAATCATGAATTTAAGATGGACTAGAAATCTAAAATATAATATAATTTTTAATATACCAAAAGCCGAAGGTTCAATGCGAAGGAGTAACATAATGTTATGTAATAATTTTTTATCTACGTTATATACGAAATCATTATTATACATTTTTATTAAATTTTATTGCTAGAAAGTGAGTAGCAACACGAAGTCTATGGTCTGGGTACCTTACCCGTAATGTACGTAAGAACAAAGAAATAACTGGCGATATGTGGGTGTGTAAAATAACAAAATGTAATTCATCTCTACTTACCCCTTCAGGGATAAACAGGCTCAAGTATAAAAACGTTAAAAAATAATTGTTTGTGTGTCTGTGTATTAATTGGATTTGTTTCCAAGTTTCATTTGATGAAAGGAAGACTGAAAACTAAATCATTTTTCAAAAGTCACAGGAAAAAAATGTTGTGGACTGTCCTGAAATTTCTAGCCACAGCTTGGATCCCCTATGCTTAAGTGTTTAAAGCCTCGTATACACTCTATGCGCCATGTTGCACAACATGTTGCTAGTCATGCATAGAACATCAACGCAGCACTTTTGTTTAGCAACGTTATTTGTCCACACATAAAAAGTCATTGACATGTCGCTAGAGGAGTTAGCCTTGACTTGATATTTGTAATGTTATCGATTAAGCTACGTTGGTGGGTTGGAAATTACTTTTTAAGAAAAAGAAACAACATTAGATGCTCGATTGCATGTTGCGTAACAAGCCGCGCGTCATCTTGTCCGCGCCAGCTGGCAACGTCGCCGGCTGTGGTGTAACGTTTCCGAACATGTTCAGCGTCACATGTTACGCGTCAATTATTATCTAGTGGAAACGTAGCCTAAGTGAGCGTGCTGATAAGAATAGTAACTAAAGCCTTTGGAAATGGGAGTAGTCTATGCGTCACCTATGTTTAAACAAGTCGTGCGCATACCATCAGACAGGGATCGGCCATTAAGTTATAATGAAATTCAGACGAGAATTGTTTCAATCGAAAGTGCAGAAAAACAATGTTCAGAATTTTACTCAATCTGATTTTTTCTTACGTCTGTAGAAATTTTATAACAAATATTATCAATACAAATAAATAAAATTGAAGTGTCTGTTTGTAATGTAAAAAATAATAGTATTTTTTAAGCTCATATAGTTATTTGCATGAAAACTGTGCTTAAAACACAGTTCAAATTTTTTTTAACCGACTTCAAAAAAGGAGGAGGTTCTTATTTCAACTGTTTTTTTTATGTCTGTTACCTCAGAACTTTCGACTGGGTGAACCGATTTTGATGATTCTTAGCTGAAGCTGGTGCTTCCCGTGTGGTCCCATTTCAATTTGGTCCAGTTCTGACAATGGCATCCATGAGAAAACCATATATAAGTCTTTTATGGAATAGTTTTTTTTGTTCAAGTCGGTTTTTTTTTTAAAGAATTATTTGTCTGTCTATCTGTCTGTTTGTTCCGGCTAATCTCCGGAACGGGTTGACCTATTTCCATGGGACTTTCACTGGCAGATAGCTGCTGTTATAAGGAGTCACTTAGGCTACTTTAATTTTGGAAAAAGAATTAGGGTTCGGCGCAAAATATATAAATATATACAGGCGAGCAAAGCCGCGCGGGTACTGCTAGTTTAAAGATATGTTTAAAAGTGTTTTTAGCTGTAGATATTTTTCATAATTGTGTGTTAATCTTAGAAGAGACATATGGAGTTACTATATTTTATAGATCTTTCTATGAGAAATCATTCCGTAATATGTCTGTTTGTTCCGGCTAATTTCCGGAACGGGTTGACCGATTTCCACTGGACTTTAACTGGCAGATGCTATCTGCCTCTCAGATGCTATCTGGGTGTTATAAGGAGTCACTTAGGCTACTTTAATTTTGGAAAAAGAATTAGGGTTCCGCGCAAAAATTGTTTTTTTTTAGTTTGAGCGTTTTTTTTTATTTTTAAGAATTATACTGACAGGGATACAAAACTCTCTAGAATTAATATTATACTCTCATATTTATGCTCAAACTACGAATCATATACCGCTCATCTATTATCCATCCCCGTGCGATTTTATGCTTCTAAATCTAATTTTAACTGTACAATATCTCATACGCATACAGTATTAGATTTTCATCGTGTAATGTGATTCAGAATGTGAGATTGTCTAGCATCATCATATGAAACCACTGACCCCATTCAATCATTACCTATTGTAATAAGCTGTGGTATTAAATTTCTGTATTAAAAGTAATGTTAGACTTTTGGTCAACCAAAAGCCACAACGTAGCTATTGTTCTCAATGTATATACTAACTGTTGCCCGCGACTTTGTTCGCATCACACGGGAACCGTACATTTTTCCGGGATAAAAGTAACCTATGTGCTGTCCCATACTATAATCTATCTCCGTGTCAAATTTCATCCAGATCCGTTCAGTCGTTTTTGCGTGAAAGAGTAATAAACATTCATCCACCTATCCATCCATTCATCCATCTATCTATCCATCCATCCATCCATATATTCATCCATCTATCCATCCTCACAAACTTTCGCCTTTATTATATTAGTAATTAAATGTTTGCAATATGAATATACTGTCATGTTTACATTTATTTTTATCGTCTATAGCTATTGCTCGTGGCGTCTACTAAACGCGAGAACAACCGCGGGATATAGTTACTAATATTTAAAATCACAGCCATCAACATCATAACTTTAGGTTATAATTATTTTATAAAAAAAACTTTACTAAAATTTTTACGTATTTTTTTATCATCATTAAATACAAGTCGAGGTTACATTTGTATTGTTAGTTACCACATTCTCCAAGCTTCCCTAATCTAACATTTAACGTACAATATTGTGTTGAAATGTATAACTAAGTACATGATATCATATTTTCCGGCTAGTTAGTGCCGCTATCCCGCTCGGTCTACTTATTCAAGGATTTATGATTAATATCTGCAATTAAGTGCAAGCTATTTGAGTAGGGTGGCCAGAGGTTTTTGATCCGTGCGATAATTTTAATTAATTTTAAATTGTTTGTTTACCTTGTTTATACAAAGATAAAATAGATAAGTTTGAGGTATAAAATGTTGTTTATTTTCATTCGTTTTTATAGTGGACTAGCAGCGCCACGCAGTTTTACCCGCGTAAGTCCCGACCCCGGGAGAAATTTGGGGTAAAAAGTAGCCTATGCGTTAATCCAGGTCTCCAGCTATCAACATACCAAGTTTCATCGCAATCGGTTCGGTGGTTTTTGCGTGAAATAGTAACAAACATGAAAACATGTAACAAACATCCATCCATCCAAACTTTCACATTTATAATATTAGTGGGATCTACACGTGGTCATTTCACGGACGTTTTTTTTTGTCAAACTATAGTGAACTAAGTTATAAGACGTAAATAATATGACTGGCCTGTTGGTCTAGTGGTTAGTGACCCTGACCGCTATGCTTATAAGTCGTGGGTTCGATTGCCATCTGCGTCTGAGTGTTCTTTGTGTCCGTTGTTTCTATGTTTGTAAAGTCCCCCGCGACACAGAAGTAATTCGTAATGCGGGAGTTGTCATTTTATAAAAAAAAAAATAGTATGAACTTAGGAAAATTATTCCCAGAGTTGAGGTTTTTAGCAAAAAAATCTCGCGCTGGGCAACGTCCCATTCTATTTTCTTTGAGGAAAAGTTGAAGTTCATTTGATTAGCAAAAGATTCTTATTGAGAAATAGCGAGGGAGCCGTCTGCCCGTTAATATACATATTTCTTCGGGCTGGTGGATATAGTCCCTTTATCTAGCAATTCTGACCGGCAACGGCAAGGCCGCGAGCAAAAAACTGTACGAAATCATACTTTATATATAACCGACTTCAAAAAAGGAGGAGGTTCTCAATTCGACTGTATTTTTTTTATGTCTGTTACCTCAGAACTTTCGACTGGGTGAATCGATTTTGATGATTTCATTTGAAAGCTGGTGCTTCCCGTATTGTCCCATTTCAATTTGGTCCAGTTCTGACAATGGCATCCATGAGAAAAACCATATAAGTCCTTCATGGAATAGTTTTTTTTTTAAGTCGTTTTTTTTTAAAGAATTATTGTATTAAACTAACAGGGGCCCTACAAATAGTGCGCTGTGGGTTTTTGAGATTTTCGCACATGATAAGAAGTTAAATAAGTATGTATCAGGACAAATTACGGAGAATTTGGAAATGAACCTTTACCGCCACGAGGACTGCCTCGTGACTTGCTAATTAGACGGACACATCATGAGCTATGACTTAGTAATTTAGATAATGTCCCTTAAATCGCCGTGTCATGGCTACCACAAGTTAATTTAATAAAGTCCTCAATTAGTTTTTTATTGTACTCTATGGCAGTTGAACGTTATTAATTACTGAGAAATACATTAAATTCTTTGAAAAAAGGTTAAGGTTTTGACACAAATCGTTCTTTGGTTTATAATTATGTTCACTTAAATTGATTTGAATCTTGCACAGATCATAAATCAATGTAAACTGACGGTTTTATAATTAAACAAACGGTATCACTAAGATGACGTACGCGACGACAGCGGTAGTAATTATTGTTTAAAAAAAGTTACTGTGAACATGAGCATAAACAATAACATCATCTTCATTAATTTTAATAGATAATTTTAATTATATCTAGCAACCCGCCCCGGCTTCGCACGGGTAGCAGAGACATCTTCAACAATCATCATCATATTACAATCAATTTACACAAAATCTTAACAAATTATACACCTAAACCTTCCTTATGAATCACTCTGTCTATTAGTGAAAACCGCATGAAAATCCGTTCAGTAGTTTTTCAGTTTATCACGAGCATACAGACGCGGCTTGGGACTTTGTTTTATAATATGTAGTGATATTTATTTAACCTCCATAGTTAATGTAGTATCATTGGCCAGTTAATGTTCCTGTCCTAATGGCTTCTCCAATCACAGGACGAGCTACTGCAGTCAGTCCCGTGTCCCCATCCGAGACTTGCGGTATTCCTTACCATAGCTTCCTCGCTTGTCCGTTTTCCTTACCCCAATATACCTTCTTCCTTTGTCCGTCAGGCTCCTTTGGCAATCTTACCCTACACATTGCACCAACCCCAAATAATATTGGGAAAAGGGCAAGGATGATGATGAGTTAATCTAGTATCACATTTTTAGAGATGTATAATCCTGCATTCTTGTTCCGTTTTACTTTCAAAATATTGTTTTAGAACATTTTGAAAAAAATGGATTGATACAAGAGAATTTAGTAATGAAATGAAATGAAATAAAATGAAATGAAATAAAATGAAATAAAATGAAATGAAATAAAATGAAATAAAATAAAATGAAATGAAAGGTATTTATTTTTATTTCACAAAGGTAAGCATAATTTAATTTTTATCAAAATTTAATAATAAATCGCATCTCAATATTTTAAACGTACCTACTAATTCTGAAGTTGAATGGTACAAGCGATATTAGCGACACGAAATCATTAAGTAGGTACTATAATATGTTGCCAACCAACAGATAAAAATATTTTATTAATAAATGGTTGCCGGGAATGACTTGAAATTGTTTGCGTAAATTTTTCCATTAAACTAGATAAGAGATAATAGTTATTACATTGAACTTAACCTCGAAGAAACTTGTTCAACTAAACACATACTCACCATTCCCCCGATTTTATAGTCACTACTCGGCTTCTAAGGATCGTAGCGTGATATTATATATACTGCATTATATGCATGCAATACATTTTAAAAACTGCACGAATTGCGGAATAGTTAAAGTGGTCGCCTTGCCACTAAGTTGTGCCGAGTATTCACTTCCCATATGGTACAAAAATTTGTGTGATCCACAAATAGTTGCTCACTCGGAACAACTATTTGTGGATCACACAAATTTTGGGTGGCCTTTGTGTCCGTTCATTTCATATTTGTAAAAGATGATGTTTAAAAGGATTGAGAAAATTTATTTGCAGCCGATAACCTCTATATAGTTTGAGGTGGGAGAGCCATGCTTCGGCACGTATGGGCCGGCTCGACTCCGCTCGATACCACGGCCTCACAGAAAACCGGCAGTGTAGCAATGCTTGCCGCGAGAGTGAGGTTACCGGAGGCCCTAACCCTTTACTCTCCCCTCTTCCCACTCTTCCTCTTTCCCCTCTTTTCCTACTCCCACCTTAAAGGGCGGCAACGCACTTGTGACTCTTGAGTTACAGGTGCCTATGGGCGGCGGTAGTAATTTACCATCAGGTGACCCATCTGCTCGTTTGCCCCCTATACCTACCATAAATATATATATATATATATATATTTAGTCTATAGTAGTATATTAAATATTGCTTTTTTTAGTTAAACATCAATAAACACGTACATAATAGTGACAGTATCGGAAATATCCTAAAAAACAAACTAACATTTCCCTATGATTGCCAGTTTTTGCAACTAGCGCTGATCATGAGGTTCATATTCCTGTTAAGATAGATTAGCATCAGGTAGCTTTAGGTTACTGTTAAGATAGATGTGAGCGTGAAAAGAAAAACCCGTTGGAATAATGAAAGTGTCTGGCAACTTGAAAAACTTCTTTTAATGATTACCCAAGGATCATATAAGTATACAATTCAGCTTATAAACTGTGACGAAAGTAGAATTAAAATTTATCACACTTTAAGGGTGTTTAGCGAAGGTTTGCCACATCACGAAGTGTCTGTTAATTAGTGACGTGACTTCTAAAATCATCGCGAAGATAATATAAAAAATACGCTCTAAAGTATGACACAAGGTGGTCAAATTTTTGTTGCACCTTTGGTGGTTTATAGCTGCCAAAGTCACCATGATCCAAGGTTCATACTCGGCCACCGTTCCTACCTCCGTTAGGTACATAGAATTTAAAAAAAGACAAAAAAAAACTTAAAAATAGTAACGAATTCTAAGTCTTATAAAACAGTTAACTTCATGAAGACTAGGAAACTACCGGAGTCAAAGTGTTGCCTATGTTTCCTTCTGTCTCTTCTCTTTTTTGAAAGAAACCAGTAAGTATTAAGTAAGCAACGGATAACTATTTTGATCCTATTTGAGTTTGAGGAGCGATGGTTCGACTACGATAAATGAAATGATTTAATAAGTGACTTTGTACTAGGAAGGAAAACCCCGTAGGGCCATCAGGAAACGCCCATGATATAGTAAATAGCAGTCATCGAGGAAGTATGATGAAGAAATTGAATTGAAGTTTGATTTTTATCATGAAAACGGGATTACCTTCGGTCAGTATATATAAATAGCCAAGAT
The DNA here is from genome assembly GCA_963859945.1 of Euplagia quadripunctaria. Taxonomy (NCBI): domain Eukaryota; kingdom Metazoa; phylum Arthropoda; class Insecta; order Lepidoptera; family Erebidae; genus Euplagia; species Euplagia quadripunctaria. The sequence goes on from OY982585.1 coordinate 3,387,308, forward strand.
GAAACAGTTAATAACCATTTTCTCCTGTTTGTCCACAAAAAAAAAATTTTTTTTTTTTACTAGTATTGACAAATTTTAGTGGTATCAATATGATGATGTGATGTCAACTTTCAGTCACGCCATTGCCAGGGTAATATTATCTATCCAGTATTGTGACTCGGCGCTGTCCTTGAAATAAAGGGCTGCCCGTCTACAGTATTTTAATTTCATCTAAGTACCTACTTGAGTTTCTTTCTAGTTTTGTTATTGTAAATATTAAAATATATTTTACATTAAAAAAAATTAAATTTGTTTGGAATGAAATGGGAAGTGTGAAATAAAAATACATGTTGTGTTTTTTGATTAGTAGATTTAAGAGTTTCTTTCTAGTTTTGTGATTATAAATATTATAATAAGTATATTTTTTTATTTAAAAAAATATATTGTTGTGAATGAAATAGGAAGTGTACAAAAAAAATACATGTTGTATTTTTTTATCAGTAGGTTCAATAAATATTTATTATTGACGTGACAACGTCTTATAAATTGGTTTGCCGGGTGACACTTCAAGAAACTGCGTTACGCTCCGCTCACGTTATGCGCTCACAATGAGAGCGAGTGAGAGGCACGCGTTTTAAATATAATTCTTTGTATAAATAAATGTTTTAAATTGTTACTATTATTTCATCCTTCTTCCTACTATACGAATGAATATTCACATTAAAATTATTTTACCACTCAAAGTCGTTGTCACGTAAAACTTTCGCCCGTATACCGACTTTACAGGCAACCAATTTTTTTTTAATTTCATCTACTTACTTGAGTTTCTTTTTAGTTTTGTTATTGTAAATATATAATATATTATTATATTTAAAAAAAAATTGTTGTGAATGAAATAGGAAGTGTTCAATAAAAATGGATGTTGTGTTTTTTGATTAGCAGATTTAAAAGTTTCTTTCTAGCTTTGTGATTGTAAATATTTTAATAAGTATATTTTTTATTTAAAAAAATTAAATTTGTTGTGAATGTAATAGGAAGTGTTAAAAAAAATACACGTTGTGTTTTTTTATTGTGGGTTTAATAAAAAAACATCCTTATTTTAAGACTGAAAAATATTTGCACTTCGACTGAACTGTACGAAAAGCTTTATTGTTAAATTTAATAGTATTAAAAATCTATTGCCATATTAAGTAAGTACTTGTACTTATTTCAATCAAATACATAAATCGCAAGCTTACTGCTTACAAAAGCATCACACCGTTCGTTCGTCACTGCGGCGCATTCGCGGCTGTTTGTGTATCGAACTTGAGACGCGTAGGTATGATACGCTTTCCGACCGTTTGTATGAAGACAGAATACTGTATAGATAATATTACCGCGCCATTGCTATGTAAACGCCATTGTCCTTGTTGACGTCTTCATACAAATAAGCAGTTTTGTTCAATTGTTTCTTTTTATCAATTCTTAATAAGTTTTGTAGCAATAGGATCCTCACAGAAATATTTCTACTTATTCTTGAATCGGTGTATAAACTATAATAACTTTCCTTGTAAGTTGCATTAAAACACAACTAACAGTAAAATAAAGTTTACCATTAAGAAAATATATTGTATTTAATTTTAAACGGTTTTTGATGTGCAATATTTTGTTATATATCTTTTGTTTACACATACGGATATTAAAACGTTTCTCCTCATTAAAATTATAAATTTAAATATTGTAACAGTCATTTTAGTTCGTCTATCTACCCTAGCGATGGCGCTGTACCAAAAAAAGTGATATCCTTCTAGCTGCTCCTAGCATGGTTTAAAATACAAGTTTTTATGTTTAGTGAACTAGCTTATTATCAATTTAGATAAGTTTTTTTTTTACGCTGTACGAAAGGCAACACGCCAAATAGCAAAAAGTTTGATTGATTTGATTTTATTTGGTAAAAAGTTATTAGAATAAAGTACTATACTTTGTCTAATTTAGGATCATAATTTTGACAGCTCACAGTAGGGATGAGGGTAGTGTATAATCGTTATTAAACCTATTCGATTTTCGATTGTAATTATCATATACCTTGGAATCGATAGTTGCATGATTATGCTGTATGGTCGATTATAAATTTATAATACAAAACGAACAGTCTTTTCTATTTAATAAAAAATAGTAATATCACTATAAACGCTCACAGAAATAAAATAAAACGAGAAATAAGAATTTTATTCAGTTATCCGCAGTTACATTTTCACAGGCATTTTGCAATAAAGTCGGTATTTTCTTAGTCGTAAATGGTGGAGATATGTTATGTTTGGCTACATGGCCTAAAAAATTATAATAAAACTGAAGAAACTATTTAATAAACGTAGGTAGTTGGTGATATTATAAAAAAAAACAAACAAGCCTTTGACATGAGCCCAAATCCGTTTGATGGCAGTGTAATGACAATGATACTGTAACATTTTAAAGATTACACCTACGTATGTTTTACATAAATTGTTTTACGAAGTTGAATACTCACTATCAATACGATGATATTCGATAGTCTGGTTGTTCGTTCCGCGTGGCACTTCACTAAGTGGGCGGTACCCATCAATGAAGTATGACATTATCTGTTGTAAATTTTTATAATTTTACCGAAAACAAATACAAAACTTCATAGACGTGAGCTGTCAAAATTATCATCCTATATTAGACAAAGTATATATTTCTCAAAGTTGGAGGTTTCTAAATTTAAATTATTTTTATTTTAAGAAACCTGATTTAGGAGTAAACCTCAAGCTAGCAACGTCAACTTTTGTAGTGGTGTTTGTAGTCAGTATAGAACAAACAATGTATTTACTTTACTGCTCAACAATTGCACTAATCAAAGTTTAAATGAGATAATAGGCGTCTTGTCTCATAGCAACATCACTGGGTTACCAAGCGCGATATATGAATAACTTTATATTAAACTTCGTATACGCGTAACTATTTATGCAAAGTAAGATTATTTTTTTACTATGGCAATTATTAATTTGGAAAGGCTGCCTTGACATTGAAGAACAGTGGTTTGTATTTAACTTTATCATTGTTGTTATCTTAAGTTCCGGCATAGACAGGAAGTATGGTTGGCGCCAAAGTAATCTACTTTTTGATGTTATGGTAATTTATATTACTAAAGCAAGAAATGGGTGTGTTACTAAAGGTAAGATTCTGAAAGAAATATACAAAAATCTATAATTTTTTGAAGTGAAAACTTCTTTAGCGGCGTTGTGCACTTTTTGGGATGGGTTAAAAATGTTAAACACGCGTCAGGACACGTGACCTGATCGAAAATTCGTAAGACGGAGCCGAGTTTCTTATATTTAAAAAATATAACATTCGAAATTCAAACATTTAGAGCGGCCAGGAGCGCAGAACTTCCAGTGTACCCTGTGTATACATTTAGATATGTTATTACCTACTTTTTATTTTTAACCTTTTTATATATATACAGATGTGTGTGTATGTTATGTTTTCACTTTTGACGTGCAGTCCTACGACTGAATGTTTTTTTTAGATTGCTACAATTTAAAGACTTCAGAAGAAGTTGGATGTTAGTGATGTTCTGTTTCTAAGCCTGAGTTTTGTTTAAGGTTTTATTACTTTTATTGCATATAATAATAATATATGACACGAAAAGTTTTTTATTGTTCATTTCTTTTCAATACTAATTTAAATACTCCAGCCTCTATTAATTTAGTTTATTTGAGATGATAAATAAAAATATTAATAATTGTGAATATTTTTTTAGTAAAAAGTAAATAAAGTTAAATTAAGAAAAAGCAACCAGGAAACAATGTCATTTAGCGGATAAAAAATCATGGTTATCTTAACTGTTAGGCAAAGTGAAAAATAGTTGTACAAACGCATTTTCCCTTGAAGTATTTTTTTTACAAACATAAGTGTTGTATTTGTATAGACTTATAAAATATTAAACTGTAACAATCAACATGTTTTCACTAAAACCCTATTTCCTTCACTGATTATGACAATTCATTTTATCGAAATGCGTAAACGAAGCGAACACCCCGTAATTTCGGAGATAAGATGCAGGAAGGGGGAGAGGGGGGGGGGGGGGGGGAAATGTCTCAAAATGTCACGATCATTCCCATTGCCCCCCACCCTCTTATCACCGGTGGATATCGCAACGAGTTCGACGATCTCTATAGGTACATTTTATAATAATTATTATAAATATTTTTCCCATGTTTATGTTATTTGAATATGTTCAAGGTAAATTTGAAACTAAATTCCAATTCTACATTAGCAATTACTAAATTAATGACTTTTCTTTGCAGACACATACTTATTTATTTTAATTCTCATGACTATCTGTGCTAGACAGTTGGGAATTCAAATTATTAACAAAGGCAGATAAAAACTATCACTATTTCATATTGTGGTGCGTGCGAGCGAGAAAACATGTGTTTTATGCGAAATATATTATTATTATTATACCTCCTCCTCTACTGTTCTACCTATCAGCATAAAGGATTCATACTATATACAAATCTATAGTTAAAAGTTCTTCGTCTCAGAACTTAACCACAAGACATTATCTTCATTTCATGTAATAATTCAATTTTATTTTTAATTAAGACTGTTCTTATCGCTGTCAAGTGCCTAATGTTCAACATATTTACAAACACGAAACGCTTATATATCACTTATATCACTTGAATAACTTTATCAGCAATTATATTAAGTAACTAATTTTATAAAAAACTCACCGTTTCCGTTGTCGGCTTTCTTTTTGGCAACGATCATTCCATTCTTCTCCACACCAGATGCAACACCGTTAAGCTCCCTCATTATCACGGATTTAAAAAAATAAAATAAGAAATAAAAGAAGACTGTTTCGCGCGCTTTTAAACGTCACTTTGACACTTCGGTTTGTCGGTAACTGGAGCAGCGGCAACGCTTATTCATCCAAGGTAAGACCGACGTACAAAAAATCGAGCGTGGTTAATAATTGTTTTATTATTAAATGACTAAGAATTCAATTAAAGAAAACTTCAGAGGTGTGGATTCGTGCACGTTGCATGTCCAAATGATCGCTGTAGCGCTAAAGTTTCTTATATTTATACATAAAATCGATTTATTGTTGTGTAAGCAATTGTTTAAACTGTCTTAGTCAGTTAGTTGACAATTTTTTTTTGTTACGCAATATGATTTTACGTTGTGTAACAATTTCAAGTAATTAAAAGCCTGTAATATTATTTTTATTTTAACCTTTGACGTGCGTGATACGTTCAAGATGTCCGATATTTGGTAAATTGGCTTTTTTTGCTGCTGCTTGTAATAATTATCACAGTTATGCTATTACCCACTCAAACATATTTACATTTTAGGTAGTAGTTAGAGTTGACCTCTTCCCCAATTATAGGTAAGCTGCGGAACACCGGGGTGGTTTTTAGTCGGTAAGAGTCCGACAGACCTCACCCCCGCAAGTCTGGAGGACATCCATGAGGATCTTCCACCCCGTCATAAAAAAGGTGGATAATTTCTGTAGTTGCATTGGATTCAGTTCCAAACCTGCGGGTAATCATTTTATACAGCCTGCTAGTAAATATGATATGTTGTCGTCCAAAATGATTTGAAAAAAACTGGGATATTTAGTTTACTTTTTTATTATAAAATGTTTTTTTTTTTTCTTTCATGGCTCACGTATTATAAAATGTGCATGCCACAGTCTCTTGTTAAATGTTACCAGTATATAACACAATGTTACCAGTACAAACAAATAATGTGATTCACATAATATATAATTATTTCTTCGTATTACATAACATTACAAAACTATGTAGTACGTGGGCTACACTGAAAATTTCGGGAATCAAGGAAGTGACACAACATTACTATTTAAAAATGTATTTATTGCTTTTCGAAGTATTCTCCGCGAAATTTGACACATTTTTCCATACGATGGAACCAATCATTGAAGCAACCATTCCATTCGGAAGTTGGGGTCTCCAAAATGGCCGTTTTGTAGGCGTCCACAGCTTCTTCAGGTGATGAAAATCTCTGAATCATTAGGGCTTAGGTCGGGACTGTACGGCGGATGGTCTAATAATTCTATGTTTTCTTGCTCTAAAAACTCTTTTGTTCTGTGCGCGGTGTGAGAACTCGCATTGTCGTGATGGAGGATGATGCGGCGGTTGCAGTTCTCTTTACGGAGTTCGGAAACGACCTGTGGCAAACAAATGCTAACATACCATTCTGCATTAACCGTTCTTTGTCCCTCAAGAGGAATAGTCGCAACATGGCCGGTTTTGGAGACAAACGTGGCCACCATTTTATTTGCAACACTCCGTGAACGAACAATTTTAGTTGGCTTTAACTCATTTTCGAACACCCAAACTCGTGACTGGTTTTTTGTTTCGGGTTCGTACGCGTATATCCAGGATTCGTCACCTGACACAATGTTGTATACAGTATTTGAGGATCCTGCGTGGAATCTTTCGAGAGTTCTGACGCACCAAGTAACGCGAGCCGCTTTTTGCTCTTCATAGAGCAAATGAGGTATCCATCGGGAAAACAACTTTTTTAAACCTAATTGTTCATGCAAGATTATTTGTATTTGACTCATGCCAATGTCTAAATTTGCCTGAATTTCGCGGTATGTCACATGTCGATCTTCCTCAATCAGCTTACGCACAGCATCAACGTTTTCTTGGGTGACTGCAGTTTTTGGACGACCTTGACGGGGATCATCACTGAGCTTGACACGTCCACGTTGAAATTCAGCAAACCAGCGATAAATTGTGGTTTTGGATGGGGCTTTATCACCAAATGCAGAAAGTTGAATGTTTTCCAATTTAAACATGATTCGTAGTGAGCAGTGTTTTTTTATTTAATGAGATACGTCTTTTTAATTTTTTAAAAGACTCAGAAATATCTTTGCGTTGCTGGGACTGTTTAGATATTATAATAGCAGTGCCCCGTGGTTTCACCCGCGTAAGTCCCGATCCCGTGGGAATTTCGGGACAAAAAGTAGCCTATGCTTTAATCCAGGTCTTCAGCTATCTACATACCAAGTTTCATCGCAATCGGTTCAGTGGTTTTTGCGTGAAAGAGTAACAAACATCCATCCATCCGTCCATCCATCCATCCTAACTTTCACATTTATAATATTAGTGGGATTACAACAGTATTCTAAACTCAAAACAACTATATATTTATAAGTCTTAGAAATGGTTTTCATTATGTGGGAATCAAATTGACAATACTACGCGGTTGTTGTTAGCAAGACACCCGCTGAAATCACTGCGCCATCGATGTGTTCAAATCTAATCCTAGCAGTTCCGGCGCGTCGTCTCTCGCGTGTACCCTAATTCTTTTTCCACAATAAAAGTAGCCTAAGTTACTTCTTAAAACACCAGTTATCTGCCAGTGAAAGTCCCGTGAAAATCGATCCACCCGTTCCGGAGATTAGCCGGAACAAACAGACAGACAGAGAGACAAAAATAACAAAAACAATTTTTTAGACATAACTGTATGAGCTTACTACAAATAGACACTTCGATTCTATGTATTTGTATTGATATAAAATCAATGTAGGTTTGTATTTTATGCACTGGTGTACCGTTCATCCGATCATTATTCAATTTTAAGTACTCGGCAGTGATACCACGGCCTCACAGAAAACCGGCAGTGAAGCAATGCTTACATTGTTTTTCGCCGAGTGAGTGAGGTTACAGGAGGCCCTAACCCCACCCACCGATCCCACCTTAAAGGCCGGCAACGCACTTGCGACTCTTGACTCTTGAGTTGTAGATGCCTATGGGCGGCGGTAGTCATTTACCATCAGGTGACCCGTCTGCCGATATATCATAAAAAAAAAAAAAAAAGTTGCCAGGGGCATAGAGAGGGACGTAGGGTACCTTACCCTACCAAGCGAAGCTGCAGAGAAAAGCTAGTTTTAAATATAATTATCACATTTTCAATGCATTGGTTTTTAAAAAGACAACTCCCGCATTAGGAATATTCCTGTGTCGCGGGGGCTTCAGAAACATTCAAACAATGGACACAAAGAACACCCAGACTCGGGACAACTATTTGTAGATCACATAAATTTTTGACGTATTGGCGAGGTAACCCCTTTAACTATTGCGCTATCCGTGCAATCAGTTATGACTTTTCGATGGTAAAACACCATCACAGAGACTTTGGACTATCCCACTAATATAATAAATGTGAAAGTTTGGATGTATGGATGGATGGATGGATGGATGTTTGTTACTCTTTCACGCAAAAACCACAGAACCGATTGCGATGAAATTTGGTATGTAGATAGCTGGAGACCTGGATTAACACATAGGCTACTTTTTATCCCGATATTCCCACGGGATCGGGACTTACGCGGGTGAAACCGCGGGGCGCTGCTAGTGTTAAATAATTAGGGCCACAAACGGCTCTTGAGAGACTATTTTCGCCTTTAATTTAACAGAAAAATATTGTACGTCTTCATTGATTTTACTTTTTCGGAAAAATAATCACATACAGTTTTTGGACCACGAGATAAACCGGTACTTACAGACTTGAGTTCCGTAACATTTCAAAACATCGTTACAATGGATAAAGACAAGAGCACGCACAGTCATGAACTTAGTGATGATAAGCGTCACAATTATCTACATTACTGATAATAACAATTTATTTAGGTGGTCTTTTAAGAGTTGTGTGCGTAGTTAAATTTTATTTAATTTTGTAAGTAACTAACCTATTAATTAATATATCCAGGTCTTTAAACTCATTATTATATGTATCGCTACGTCCGAAGAAGTTATTGCTAGTGTAAATTGTTTTATAAAAGGCACTGAAAATAATTTCAGTGAACGGGAACCAGGTCTAGATACTCTTACTGGTATATTTTCTAGAATGTTCCTCACATTCATCGATGTAGCTATTTAAAGTTTCAAAAAGAAACACTTGGTCAAACATTATTCATCGGCAGGAAGTGACAGCTAAGTGAACTTTTATATGATATAATATGTATTAATGACTTTCACGGTCACCCAAGGATTTAATAAACCTATTTCTCAATACGGTTCACATAATAAGCATGATATGCACTCCAGAAAATACAACCAAATCTACGAGTGATCTAACAAAGCTGAAATATAATATTTTAGGAGTCTAGGGATTTTTAAAAGGTTTAGAAATTCTTAGTATAAATCAAAGTTGACGGAAAGCTGTATTGTGCAATATAATCTAGGTGTAAGTTAAAATATAATTTAGAATCCAAAATAATACCAAAGTTGCGATGTAACCCTAATTAGAAATATATTATTTATTTTATTTTCAAAGTTGTGGGGATTATGTTTACGATTATAAGATAAGATACATTTGCATTTGATTTAAAGAACTATATTTAGATATACGTTGTAAATCAGATTTTGGTTGTAAGTAATCAGCAACTGTTTTAATTTTTTTTTGCATAATAAAAAAAAAAAAGTATTTATGTAGGACTTAACCTATGTCGTTGATATACAAAGTGTATTTAAAAGTAGCAAGTCTTTGAAAAAGGAACACTTACTTAAATCACTGAAAGGGTAGTCTAGCATACAGTTACAATAAAAGATTTTGAAAAAAAAATATCCGTTTACAAGTTATGATCGTTTGAATTTCCAGGTATTTTTACTTCGGTTTCACATAAAAGCAGGTGGAACGTGTAAAGTTAAAGATTTTAAATCCTACGTTTTTTTGAAGTGAAAACTTCCTTAGCGGCGTTGTGCACTTTTTGTGATGAGTAAAAAATGTTAAACTCGCGTCAGGACACGTGACCTGATCGAAAAGTCGTAAGACTGAGCCGAGTTTCTTATATTTAAAAAATATAACATTCGAAATTCAAACATTTATGAGCGGCCATGAGCGCAGAACTTCCAGTGTACCCTATTTATACATTTAGATATTTATGTTATTACCTACTTTTTATTTTTAACCTAATTATACATATGTGTGTGTGTGTGTGTGTGTGTGTGTGTGTGTGTGTATGTATATGCAAATACATTGTGAAGTTATGTTTTCACTTCTGACTTGCAGTCCTACGACTGGCAATTTTTTATTATTTTGGAACTATTCACTCAGTTATTGAAAAAATCCCTAAAAACTTACTTTAAATACTTTAAATTAAGTCAAAGTTAGTTTTTTATGGATTTTCTTAGTATTGGAATGAAAAATTCCAAACAATAAAATATGTACGATTTAAAATCTTTAACGTTGCACATTCCACCTTATTTTGATCGTGTGGAAACCCCCTCGGGTCATCATCCCACCGGGGCTGCCGGTGAAGTGGTATGTCGGAATCGAACCGACTAAAACCACACGGTGTTCCGTCACAAATGAGTCTATTGCAAGGGACTCGGGTATATCCTAGGAAGGAAGTCCCCGAGAATTACACATTCCAGCTACTTGTATGAAAACAGAGGCAAAAATACCTGGAAATTGAAACGGTCATAACTTGTAAACGGATACTTGTTTTTCAAAAATTGTTATTGTAACTGCATGCTAGAGTCATGCCGTTTCAGTGATTTAAGTAAGTGTTCCTTTTTCAAATACACCCTGTGTTGCCGACGATGCCTTCTTGTATAATTTAAAATGCCTTGTTGATATTGTACTACATTTATTTTACTTGTTTCCATTAAAACAATACATTTAGGTCGCCGGTCTTACATGTTCTTCTCAAGGTTCTCGAAGCGTCCCTGTTAGTGACGACGACGAATCACATCGAATCTCATTCGGGCCAATCACGTACGAGTGCTGCATGGCGCGTTTATAAAACTTGGATGCGCGGCAAATATGAATGCGTTATAAGCGTTAACATCCTGGCCCCTCTTGAAACACAGGTTTCAAGCAGAAGGTCTTCATTGAAGTTGAAGTGGGCATAGTTGGCTAAGTGCCCTTCTTATACATCCCTTGCTTGTCTTGACGTCGACAACTCTAGTTATCCTATCTGGACCCGGATAAAGTGCTGTGACTCTTCCCAATAGCCATTTCATCACCGGTAGCTGGTTGTCTCTGACAATGACTAAATCTCCAACCTTAACAGCATACTTGTTAGTGCGCCACTTGACACGCTGTTGTAGCGCAGACAGATATTCTTTGGTCCATCGATTCCAGAACGCTTGTCGAAGTCGCTCGAGCAGTTGATAGCGGTTGATGGAGATCCGCTCGGTGGTTGGCGACGGCAGTGCGGTTAGCGGCCGTCCGATCAGGAAGTGCCCAGGCGTTAGAGGACGCAAATCTGAGGGATCCGCAGACATCGGTGTCAGCGGACGCGAGTTGAGTATAGATTCAATCTGTGCCAACAGTGTACTTAGCTCTTCGAACGTTAAACTAGAGTTACCGACAATACGTTTTAAATGGAATTTAGCCGATTTAACTCCGGCCTCCCAGATCCCACCAAAATGAGGCGAATACGCGGGGCTAAATTTAAAAACGATTCCTTCATCGCAGGCAAACTCGTTCACATCACGGTTGCACGCTTGTAAAAGTTTGCCCAGCTTATTCATTGCTCCAACAAAGTTCTTTCCATTATCGCAATAGATCATACGCGGTTTTCCGCGACGGGCAATGAAGCGTTTGAGACACATTATAAATGCTGCAGTGCTAAGGTCGCTTACTACTTCCAAATGCACGGCTTTAATGGCAAGACAAACGAATATACATAAATAGCATTTTGTTGTCCTACTCCCACGACCCTTCTTGTTGGATATAAGAAACGGACCAGCAAAATCGACGCCACAGTTCTCAAAGGGAGAAGCAGGTGTGACTCTAGGACTTGGCAAATTACCCATTAATGGCTGTTTAGTGGCTGCTGCCAGACGTTGGCAGCGCACACACTTGTTGACTATAGATCTGGCTAACATCCTTCCGCCTGTGGGCCAAAATTGATCGCGTACAGAACATAACAATTGTTGCGGGCCACAATGTAGCAGACGAAGGTGCTCTTTATCGAGTAACAATTTAGTGAAGGGATGTTTTGAATCAATCAAAATCGGATGACGTTTGTCGTAAGGACAGTGCGACGCCTGATCTATGCGCCCACCTACTCGCATAATTCCCTCATCATCAATGAAGGGATTCAATGAAATGATTCTCGACCTACTGTGTGGTGCTTTGTTGGTGGTGAGTGAATGGATATCTTGTGGAAACGATTCCTGTTGTGCCAACTTCGCAAGTGTGGTAAGTGACTTCTCTAATTCAACAGTGGTAAGTTCACCTTTTACCTTATTAGATAAAGACTTACAATTGCTAATAAAACGCATGATATAAGCAAATACTCTTTGAAGCTTGTAAAGTTTAGAAAACTTATCGAAAGGAACTATATTTTCTTGACATTGTATATTTAATGTGATTTTAGTTTTTGTTTCAGGTAGCAGTGACGGCGGAGCATCGACGCAGCTCTTCGAAGGCCATTTGCTTTCCGGTGTAAGGAGGAAGGGAGGGCCGTGCCACCACAACGTGTTGTTCATCAGATGCTGAGGCTTGACTCCCCTGGAAGCCAAGTGTGCAGGATTCACATCGGTAGGTACGTGACGCCACGCGTCTCGATTGGTATGTTCACGCACCTCATTTATACGATTACAGACAAAAGACTTTAAAGTTTTAGGCTGAGTTCGCAGCCAACCTAGTACAATTTTAGAATCGGACCAGAATATAGAACGAGAAACATTAATACGGAGAGATTTTATTACTTTATCGTACAAACGAGCTCCTAGTAGTGCGCCCAGAAGTTCCATACGAGGAATAGTCATCTCCGGCTTCAATGGAGCGACTCTTGCTTTGGCGCAGAGCAAGTTGACGTGAACATTTCCTAAAATATCGTTAGATTTTAGATACAGACATGCCCCGTATGCATGCTGCGACGCATCTGTGAACACATGAATCTCAATATTGACAGGACTTTCGCATAAAACATGTCGTGGCACTTGTATGTTAGTAATGTAGTGTAAATTGTGTAAGAATTCTCTCCACGAGTCTCCGATCTCTTCTGGTACTTGTTGGTCCCAATCTAGTTTTATTAACCATAGCCTTTGTAATAATAATTTTGGTGTAATAGTGCATGCTGACAACAAGCCCAGAGGATCGAACACTCGACACGATGTGGACAGAATGTTTCTCTTAGTAATGTTTGGAGTAGCTTCAGCACATGCAGAAAATTGTAACTTGTCAGTTTCAGGGTTCCATTTCAAACCTAAAACAGAGGACTCCTTAGAAAAATCTTGCGTTTGATTAATAGTAGGTATATCAGAAAAAATATCTGGAGCGTTGGTACGAAACTTTCTCAAATGAAGACAGGCTTCAGCTAGTTTAAGAATGACGCCCTGAACTACATTCTTTAACTCGGATTTACTGTTTGAACTAGTACACAGATCATCGACATAAAACCCATGTCTAATAACATCAGCAACGGCTTTATCACTACACTCTTCAGCGAGCTGCACGAGGCATCTTGTGCTCAGGTAAGGAGCTGAGGCGGTCCCATATGTGACAGTTTTCAGTTGTAGTGTCTTAAGGGGTTGTGTTTCGTTATCCCTCCAAAGTATCAGCTGTAAATTTCGCTGAGAATTGTCAATCATAACTTGTCGGTACATTTTCTCAATGTCACCAGTAACGACGTAGGTATTTTGTCTAAAACGCAACAGGATTGACAGCAGGTCATCCTGCACCACGGGGCCTACAAGCTGAATATCATTCAAAGAATTACCTGTGGGAGTTTTGCATGACGCGTCAAATACGACTCTTAAACGCGTCGTCTCACTGGATGCACGAATAACCGCATGGTGTGGAATATAATAACCAAATGATGGTGGATTTTGTAACTCGGTTAAATGCCCTAAATGCTCATATTCATGAATAAATTCTGCGTAATCTTTTCTTTGACTGGTTTTGTTCAACTTCCTTTCTAAATTAAGAAACCGCCTTTTAGCAATGTGGTAAGAGTCTCCCAGAGCCTCCTCGGGATTCTCGCGTAATAGCATCTTAACAGAAAATCTGCCATCAGGCAAACGAATGGTATTGTCTATGAAATGTGCCTCACAAAGTTCTTCGTCCCTAGTAAACTTAACTGAGGTGGATGACGGAATATCCTCTAGTTCCCAAAATCTCGCAATTCTCTGACTAATCTCTTGAGTAAAGTTGCACCTAACAGTGTCACTATTAGTAGAATTAGATCCTGTCGGACCAGCGACAAGCCAGCCGAACTTGCTCTGTTGTAGTGTGGGTTTGTTGCGCCCCAATTTGATTTGATTAGAATCTACAATTTCCCAAAAAACGTCTGCCCCCAATAAAACTTGTATTTCAGAGGGACGGTAGAAACTAGGGTCAGCGAGAGTAACATTGGAAGGTAAGTTGAGTCGTGAGGTGTCTACCTGCACGCTCGGTAACATGCTTGTAATCTGCGGAATGACTAGACATGACACATTAATACAAAATGAGTTGACACGTGACTGTACTTGTAAATCGCAATATTGTGTAACCTTTGTAGTCGCGTTGTTTATGCCAGTAACGGACATTGGACTCGTTTTCGAACAAGAAAGATTCATGACCCTTTGCACCTTTTTAGAGACAAAGGACGACTGGCTTCCCGCATCGAGAAGCGCCTTCGCTCGGTAAATATAATTCGTTTTAGGATTGACTAGTTCCACTTCGGCCGTGCACAGCAATACCTGCCCGGATATGGTAGCAGAAAGGGACACAGGAGACTGCACAGTGCTGCTCGTAGCAGTGGTGTCTGAACTTGTAACGTTTGTAGTAGTAGTGTGACATTCAGATGTAGTGTTAGTAGAATTCTTCTGATGTCTGTTAGTAGAATCACCCTGGTGAGTTGTATTAGAATTGCCCTGTGTGGCTGTAGTAGTATGTTGACTTGTAGCAGAATAAAATTTATGTAATAGTGTATTGTGTTTTTTACGACAATTAGTACATGGACCCAGACGACAGCGCTTAGCGTGATGGCCGGCGCGAAGACAGTTCTGACACAAATGGTTCCTTTGTACGACATCCCACTTGTCTTCTAGAGACATGGATTTGAACCTTTCGCACTGGTAAAGAAGATGGTTCTGATCACAAACGACACAACCTCTAAAATTTGAAT
This sequence comes from Euplagia quadripunctaria, assembly GCA_963859945.1. Taxonomy (NCBI): domain Eukaryota; kingdom Metazoa; phylum Arthropoda; class Insecta; order Lepidoptera; family Erebidae; genus Euplagia; species Euplagia quadripunctaria. Next base: position 3,402,396 of record OY982585.1, read on the forward strand.
TGTCAGAAGACTCAAAAAATGAAGTAATCGACTTCCCGCTATTGTTGAATGATTGTTTCTCTGTCGACCCGCTAAAATGTTTAGGCGTGCCCTTGTTGAACTCCAGCGTTTCCAGCATGTCAGCTCTGCCTCGCAAAAACCGATAAAACTCATCCAATGTAGGAGAGATAGTGAAAGAATTCCTATGCTCCTCCCATTGACGACCTGTGGTGCCATCTAGTTTTGCTGCCATCATATATATTATTAAGGTATCCCAGGAAGATGTGGGTTCATTAAGCTTATTTAAAGAGTTCAAATTTTTTGAAAAATAGTCAACCATATAACGCAATGATTTATACGACTCTTTAGTAATAGGATTAAAACTGAACAAAGCCTTTAAATGGTTGTTAATCAAAATTCGCTTGTTGTCGAAACGATTGCATAAATGTTGCCAGGCCATATCATAATTATCTGACGTAAATTCTATCGATTTTAAAACAACAGAGGCTCCTCCCTCTAAAGACGAACGTAAATAGTGAAATTTGTTGATTTTAGGTATATTAGTATTTTTGTTAATTAACTCATCAAATGTGTCGCGAAACTCTAACCACTTAGTATAAGTTCCATCAAAAACGGGTAACTTGATAGTAGGCAATTTGATATTTGCATGTGTATTAAAATGTGAGGATTTGTTTGACTCGTCCGAACTAGCTCGACTTAAATGAGCACTATTTTTCTCTGTGAACGACTCAATAATACAAGAAGCTCTAGAAATTAAATCATAAAAACTATTTTCCATCCTATCCCGCTCTTGTATTTGTTCATCTAATTGATTTTGTTCCACTAAATTAACAATTTTGTCTTGAATAATATCAAACTCTGATAGTGATTCTTGAAATCTAGTTAGTTTTAATTGCAAAGCGTTAACAACTTGTTTAGTTAAATTAGCCGTAGGTATTAGTTCGATAGGCTGTAGATAGGTAGCAAAATTAGTTACTCCAGCCTTTATAATGCTTCTCCTTTTTACTAGGGACTTTAAATCTTCACCCATTTTGAAATGAAAACACTTATAGATACTTTGTGTAAGAAGCAATAAAAGAGCCTAACAAACAATTAGTACTAAAATAGCCAAACCGTAGTACGCCGCAATGTGTTTCAAAGCGGCTTTGAACTTGCAACCGTCCGTGGACGAGCCGGCGTGCAGTGAAGATCGCTGAGACGGTAGCAGCCGCGGCTGGTGCTCGCAGCCCCGTCGTAGGTATGTGACACGTAGCTCTGGTGGGATCTCACGAATGCTCGGAGTGCACGGCGAAAATACTTGACGCGGCCGTTCTGAAAATGTCGGCAAATAACTCTTAAACTATGTGTTTTTTACTAAGTGTTAGTCGGCAAGCGCTAGAATTCACACCAAAATGCTCAAAAATGCTTGAAAATTATGCTCGAAAATGCTTGCAAATTATTGATATAACAAAGCAGACAGAATAGCAAGTGCTTGTTTGAATTATAAGACGAATAGTGCACTTAAGCTCGTGCAAATTTTTTATGTAAAAAAGTAGGTAGGTATAGCAACTCACAAACTTGTTCGAAATATATGTATTATAGCAATTTTGTTCGTTTTTAACTCGAAAAAAACAAACAATACTTATCACTCGTTAACGTGAAACAAATAAACACCCTTAGAATACTTCTAGAATAGAGAATACACCGTTCGCACAAAAGAAATCACAACTCACACGCAGCTGTAACCTTCACGAATTTGATACCAAAATTGGGCGTACTTCCCTCACGAGCGGACCGCAGTAGCGTGGCGGGTCCCGCTGGTATTCCGCGATGATGATTCTTGTGATGACTTGGGTGCTGCTTCGACCTGCAGCCTCGAAGTTGTAGATCTGACTCCAACACGATGATAATGGCGACTTATTTGCTCTGCCCGTTGAAACACGAAATAGCCGGTTCCCAGGCTGAGATCACGTCGGGGTCGCCAAAATGTTGCCGACGATGCCTTCTTGTATAATTTAAAATGCCTTGTTGATATTGTACTACATTTATTTTACTTGTTTCCATTAAAACAATACATTTAGGTCGCCGGTCTTACATGTTCTTCTCAAGGTTCTCGAAGCGTCCCTGTTAGTGACGACGACGAATCACATCGAATCTCATTCGGGCCAATCACGTACGAGTGCTGCATGGCGCGTTTATAAAACTTGGATGCGCGGCAAATATGAATGCGTTATAAGCGTTAACACCCTGTATAAAATAAAGAATAATGGCCCAGCATGCGATCCCTGGGGAATTCCCGATGAAATTTCCAGGAACCTTGAGACATAGGCCTTTAAAGATACTGCTTTGAATCGGTTTATGACATATGAATTTATCCATCGAAGTAGACCGCCATGTATACCGATAGTCCATAACTTCTCTATGGAGTAAATCATGGTTAATTTTGTCAAATGCTTTTGAAAAAACTTCTACTTGTAATTTCTTGTCCATGGCAATCATTAAAAAGTTGGTGAATATGATTTTTTTGTATATCTACTAGTGTACAAGTTACATTTGTAGGGAAAAAAGGAACTCTTATTTAATCACTTTGTTGTCCGTCTGTCTGTCTGTTGTACCTTTGTGTAAGGAACCCGTAGAGGCATCTAGTTGAAATTAATACCAAATACGTATGTCTGCAATTCCTTGGAGCTGCAAGCTTCTAAGTCAACGCAATCAAAAGATGTGGCCGCCTTAAATTTGAAATTTGTTAAGAAGCAAGGTCACAGCACAAGTAATTAATTTATTTTCCAAAAGTTGTTAATTTGTTGTTATCATCATCAATACAAATTAATAAAATTGAAGTGTCTGTTTGTAATGTCAAAATATTAGTTTTTTTTTTTTTAAATTCATACAGTTACTTGCACGATACCTATGCCTAAAACACAGTTTTTAAATTTTTTTGTCTGTCTGTCTGTTTGTGCCAGCGGGTTTTGATTTACCTAGAAATGTTCAAATTTGGTCAAATCCAATGCTTAAATGACTATCTTTTGGTTGCGTTGACTTAGAAGCTTGATTTTTTATAGTTTTAAGGGACCGCAGACATAAGTATTTGATATTAATTTCAACTAAATGCGTCCACGGGTTCCTCAGAAAAAGGGTCTTGACAGACAGACAGGCCAACAGACAGACAGACGGACAACAAAGTGGTCCTATAAGGGTTCCTTTTTTCCTTTTGAGGAACAGAACCCTAAAAATAGTTTTTGTGATTTATTGATAATTAGTCTTTCGGAAAAGCCAGTCAACAATTTTCAGAATTGATTCCCGAGATGGACGTACTATCTACATACAAGTTTGTTTGCTTATGGAACCCTCGGTGCGCAAGTCAGACTCGCACTTGTCCCATACCATAAAAAATTAGTCATCATCACTACATATTATAAAACAAAGTCCCCCGCCGCGTCTGTCTGTCTGTCCGGGATAAACTGAAAAACTACTGAACGGATTTCCATGCGATTTTCACTAATAGACAGAGTGATTCATGAGGAAAGTTTTGGTATATAATTTGTACCCGTGCGAATCCGGGGCGGGTTGCTAGTAATAAATAATAGTAACTTGAGACATCTCACACACGGCCGTGTAGCTAAACTAAGCAAAGCCTGTACTATGGTAACCAGACTGCTGATAAACATACTTATATATTACTAAATACATACATATCTATAAAATATAAAAACAAATCCCTATTTTCCTTGGTCACCCCATAACTCGAGAACAAATTAACCGATTTCATTTTTTTTTATGTTTTCCTATACTTTGTAGAATGTTCTTACGTAACGAAAATTCAAGGTCGATTTTCAGTCTAACTACGAAACGGCCGAACTTTGATATTTTACGTGAAGATACTGCCATCAGACCTCCACAACCCAAGCACTAGGCGATATCGAAGGTCTGTAGTTAGCCCAGATTGTCGGACTGTTTAGGGCTCCAACTAACCGTAATGAATGCCACAGATGTTCGTATGGCAACCGGGACCGACGGCTTAACGTGCTCTCCTAGGCACGGAGCGGTCTCAATGTGTTAAGAAAGGTCACCTTTCCTAAGACTGACCTCGCTAGTATTACTTAACCTTGCAAAGTGCTAACCTACTCGGTTACAGAACAGTCCAAAACAAAAAAAACAAACGAATCTTTCCTCTTTTTAATACGTTTATTTAAAATTTTAATTTTTAGTGGAACCTTGTCTTTTTTCTAAAATAAAGTATGCCTAAGTTACTCATTGTGAGCATACATTACATATTTATGCAAATTAAGCAGCACATCACGATTTTATTTCCGAGTTTTTTTTTTAGCTCTTAGTACATTGTCTGCATCACTATTTCTTAACAATAAAATAATTTAACTAAAAAAAAGTTTTTTGCTTATTTTATTTCTAAGTTTTAAGTTATCGTAGGTACTGTATTTTACTAGTTTCCTTCCTTTCATGATATGATTTCATGATTCCTGGATATCAATATCCATATTGATTGTAAAAAACTCTGTTACTCTTTCACGTAAAAACCACTAAACCAATTGCGATGAAACTTGGTATGTAGATAGCTGGAGATTTGGATTAACGTATAGGCTACTTTTTATCCCGATATTCCCACGGGATTGGGACTTACGCGTGTGAAACCGCGGGACGCTGCTAGTACTTTTATAAAACAAAATTAGCCTAAGTTATTCGATCATCTCTAGCTCTCTTTTAGTGAAAGTCTGGTGAGAATCGGTCCAGCCGTTTCGGAGATTAGCTTGAACACCTAAATATACATATGCATTTAGTAAAAAGTTACTTCTTGATATTACGAACAGAGACTTATTTATTTGTATGATTATATTCTGAGTGCCATGCAAAAAAATAATAATACGATAGTGCTGTTGAGTCATTTTTATGCACAACTTGTTATTTTATCAAGACTGTTGCGTTATATATATTTAATTATTAGCTGTTCAAATTTATACCACGGAAATCGATTTTCTGCTTAATTTTCTTAATTTTTCGTTCCGTAAGAACCTTCTAGAAAGTATTATAAAACATAACATAAAGATGAATTAAATCGGTTTAGTCGTTCTCAAGTTAAGACCAAGGAAAATAGGGATTCATCTATATATATAGACTTTGAAGTGATAGAAATAAATATATTATGTGCTTATTAGATTTGACAAAAACTGCTGTTTCAAATAAATAATGCAGGTGTAGTTCATATGTTAGTTTGTATAAAAAATGGCTTACATCTGTCAAGTATTTCTAGTCCAAATATTTTTGCTTTCTTTATAATTTATTAGCAATTTCTCTTTTTTGCTGAGTTAGTTGATTTGAGTCTACCTTATCGAGAAATGCTAGCATTACATATTTATTTAGAACGTTTGAATAATGCATAATGTATGTTTTTTTAGTAGTTATATTTAACGTATGTGTAGCTTTTTTTTTAAATAGCTCAACCATTTTGTAAACGGGCGGTTATAGATCGAAACAGGCAGATATGATATTATGTTATCCATTTTTTTTTCTTTAATAATTTTACATTTGACAAAGCAAACTATTGTTGCGGTGGCTGTGTGTGTTGGCCTATAATTGATGATCAATTTTATGAAGTACAGATATTGAATTTGAAATTTGAATTTGAAAGACTGCAAGTTATGTTGAGGGCTATGGGCCGACATACCTGGTTGCAGGTAGTCTAAACTGGTACTGACGTAGGTCTCACCACTTTTAACTTGCCGCCTGCTCAGTCTCAACCGACTCGACATCAGGATAGTTGTAGGAACAATTACGAGCCACCTGGCCCTAAACCGGCACCTATTCATCATCAATGTGACAGACAGTCCTCTATACAGAGGATGTCCTAACGCGGAGGAAATGACCGCCCACGTTATCCTGGAGTGCGGGGGAGTGGCCACACAACGGTCAAGTATCCTCGTGGGTGCGAGGTCGCTCCTAGAACCCTGCGAACTCCCCAGGAGGCTTCTGTACTTCTGGAAGGAGCTAGGCTGGCTCAACTAGTAGCCTTATCTGAACGCATTATGGACCGCCTATAAGTCTAAATGCAAAAACAGAGCCCTATCCCAATACCAATGCGGTTCGAGTTGCAGGTATGCAACTTTGACTTTTTTTTTATGTTAGTAATTTTTTTAAATAATGTATTTTAGAACTGAGGGGCTTGTGGGAAAGTGGTAACTGAGTAGGTTAGCGCGTTAAGTAGATTAAGTAATACTAAACAGGACAGTCTTAGGATGGGTGACAATTCTTAACACATTGAGACCCCTCCGTGCCTCGAAGAGCACGTTAAACTGTCGGTCCCGGTTGCCATACGGATGCATCTGTGGCACTCATTACGGGTAGTTGGATCCCTAAAAAGTCCGACAGCTTGGTCTAACTACAGAACTTCGATATCACCTAGTACTTGAGTTGTGGAGGTCTGATGGCAGTCTCTTCACGTAAAATATCTAAGTTCGGCCGTATCGTAGTTAGACTGAAAGCCGACCCCTACTTAGTTGGGAAAGGGCGCGGAGGAAAAGCAATGAATTTTAGAACTCTGCCAATACAATATAGCTGGCAGTTACTAAGTGGGAATTAGTTACATGATGCCCAAAAATCTTTATAAAATGTACAAACATAAATAAAGGGTAATAAATATGAATATCAAACGATCTCATAAAAAAAAAATTACCAACGTACCACTTGCACTAATATTAAGACAGCTGGCAGAGTATGTCCCATCTTGGAATCAAGTAGCGTACTAAACGATGGGTTTCTTAAACTGCTTAAAGTCATAATAAACAATATTAATTTGTCAAGAGTGATAGCCTTGTTATTGCACAGACATTTGTTATGTTGATCTCATAACTGTTAAAATAGAAATCTTATTAACTACAAACTTAGATCTATCAGATACGGCGTAATGTCTAAGGCATCAGACGTATAAGTAGTACATTTCCGATGTGTACCAAGTACCAATATGTATTTAGGTTATTTGAAGTAAAACCATCGAGCTTGATATTTGTGCGAATGAGTTATTAATATATAATCGTGGATTTTACCAAATAGGTAATTTTAAAGCGAAACCAAGTGTATATTTTAACTCCCAAATAATGTCTCGAAAGTTAGCACGGTAGTTGTCAAGTATGACTTTTCTCTTCTGGTATGAAAACATGCGAATACGCTGTGGGTGTGACGAAGCGAGTTCGCAGAAAACCACACGGTATGTGCATTGTGAATATACGCGACGATGCCGCGTTTAATCTACAAAGCCCTGACAGATGCTGGACAACACTTTTCTCCCCCCTCAAAAGAGAGCAAACCCTTCTCCCCTCTCGATAACTCCGAGTGAGACTCGAGCTAATACGACGTCATTTCAAGATCTGGTAATTCGGTGACAGTGTCCACTACCGCAACCAACAAAAGTTTCCATCCTCGCAGTGGCACAGGGTTATGGCAGATCGTGTCCACTACCTCACAAGGAAACCAGAGGCAGAAACACCGGCTTTTTTTTAAAGTTTCATCTCAGAGCCCTGCAAAGCCACCGTTCCTAACCGTTGCACGTTAGAATTAGGCTTGCCAAGGAAGTGACCACTGCTCAGAACAAGTCCAAATTGTTTTTTGTTTTTTTATTTTATTTTATGAGCTAGGTACCTACACTGTTCGAAGATTATCTTGTGCCAGCTGTATACATAAAATTTACTAATACTAATAAATTGTTTGTGACACCGATGACCACGCCACAATGTCAATGTTGATAAACTTCAGAAGAACATTTGAAACTATAAAATTACACTTTATTGTGAAGCAATTTGGCGTTTGTTTTAAATAACATGTGCTAATTAAAATCTTATCTCAACACTTTTAATAATTTCGTAATAAAATGTATTATCATTTATTTATCGCTTTGTAAACTTGCGATTAAAATTGTGCTTAATAATAGCCTTGGATTGTGTATATGTTGTGGCTAGATCTTCAAACTGATCACTTCATGATGTGACTAACCATTTCATGAAATATTTGTATTTCTTCAAATGTTTGGTCCCATCATATGGTACGGCCAGATCAATGAATAATCAGCGCTTGACTGTCAGTTTTAGCTGTCTATATCATAAGATACTACCATTTCATGAAATGGTCGGACACATTATGAAGTGGTCAGTTCTAAGGTCTGGCCACAACATATTATAAATCTATATATTAATCATATATTCAGTATATTTTACGCTAGGATACTAAGTTTGTGATATTAATACGTAAAGAGAATTCTTAGTGTGCATTTTTAAGAAAATTTTGCTGATGCGGGAATTTTAAACACTTAAAGTTTATGCAGGTATAGAAGAAGTGTAGAAAATTAAAACGTTTAAATAATATGTGTTACAAATTTAAAAATAACGTGAAAACGGCTATATCAAGGTACACACGGAGGTAAAACACCTGGAAATTGAAACGGTCATAACTTGTAAACAGATAGTTTATTTCCAAAATTGTTATTGTAACTGCATGCTAGTCATGCCCTTTCAGTAATTTAAGTAAGTGTTATTTTTTCAAATACACCCTGTATATTGACCTATCATAGTATGTTAGTCTATACAATGGCAGTTCAAGTAATACTGGTCAATGCAATAAACCATTCGATTATGATCGAAATTTGACCATCAGCCAATCTCTTTTGTTTTGTGGTCTTGTCTTTTTTTAACTCTTAGTCAAAGATTTAACATTACTAGTATTCTTGTCAATTCAGCAAAATGCTTGTGTAAGGAGTGGGTCCAATCGGTAGTGTACTGTGTAGGGTTCGAACCCACAATAACTTGATCGCAAGTCCGACTCTAAAGCCACGACCGCCACTTGTTTGAACCATTTTTTTTTGTCCAGGTGCCGTTGGATACAGCTTTCGCAAGACTGCTACTGTCCTTCAGAGAGGCGATTGTTAACCGCCCATCGACACCTGCAACTCAAGAACCACAAGTGCGTTGTCGGCCTTTAAGGTGGGAGTAGGAGAAGGAAGGTGAGAGGGGTTAGAGCCTCCGGTAACCTCACTCCTAGTGAGTGAGGTTACCCGAGGACAACAAGCATTGCTCACGCCGGTTTTCTGTGAGGCCGTGGTAACACAGCGGTTAATCCAGCTCATACGTGCCGAAGCATGGCTCTCCCACGATTATAACTGACTATATATAGAAATATAATATAATACCATTGAAGCCTCATCATCCTTTCATCGGACTACCAGACGCAGACAGAGGTTCCACCCTTTCTTTGTCGAAACACCGAAAAGCTTTGACAACTTTATCCAATCTATTTTTTCAGACAATTATAATCCTGGAACCTTCAAGAGTAGATGGTGGCGATGGTGGCGTATGTGTCGGGTCGTTCGGCACCCTTTGATATGGTTGAAGTGGACGATGGCTGGCGCGTGCATCATGCTCGTGAACGAGTGCCGTTGGTCGGGGCTAGTCATCTCCGAACTGCTGTTACTTACATATAGTAATCTGCATGACTGTTTATAGTTTAGAACACGTTACATTGTCCTCGCATTTAATTTGCGCATTTAAGCAATGTAACCAAAGACTTGTAAGAAACATGTTGAAAAAGAGTGTCCTTGGTGTTTCTTGCCTGTTCTTCACAGGATATACGTATTGGAACAGGCAAATAGCTTCACGACTGACTTAGTCTGACAGACTACAACTCTTGACAATTTAAAAATACCTGGGTTTAATTGAAATAAATGATTTTAATTTGATTGATTCGATTCTATCTTCGTCTTCATCGTCACTTTCCATCAGGTGAGTTTGAAGACAAACGCCTACTCCTTTATTGAATTACTAGCAGCGCCCCGCGGTTTCACCCGCGTAAGTGCCGATCCCGTGGGAATATCGGGATAAAAAGTAGCCTATGCGTTAATCCAGGTCTCCAGCTTTATACATACCAAGTTTCATTGCAATCGGTTTAGTAGTTTTTGCGTGAAAGAGTAACAAACATCCATCCATCTATCCATCCATCCATCCAAACTTTCACATTTATAATAATAGTGGGATAGTGGGATATAAAAAAAAATGTATGGTTGTACTTATGTGTGCACGTAAGAAATAATACTTTTTTGGCGCTAGTTAAATAACGTTTATTTAAATATCATAATAAATAATACATACCGTCAACTAACCTCAAATTCTACAAACGTACTCAAACTAAAAAACATTTTTTATCACAGTAAATTATCTTTAAATCAATAAATTGTTAATAAATATCAGTCACCACGATATATTATTTGAAAAATATAAATTTATGTATATTTCTATATATTTTATTCGGACTGATACAAAATAAGTGTTGTAGGTTCAGAAACACTTGAATAAATATCGTGAAGTTGGTAACTTTTTTGAAAAACTAAAATGTTGACTAGTTACCTTCAGGCTGTTGGTTTTTTGTGACGGTGTGCGCGCACATCGTAAAATTTACTATCATAATTTTTCCCTAACGCGCCAAAAGAAGGATAACCTTAAAAAAATAAATACCCAGAACCCAGTAGAGCGGGCGCCGAACCCTGACGGTGCAGTTGAATGCACTACCTAGGTCATCAACATATCCGCATCAATAATCAAAGTCCATGAGACTCTGTTTAATACTGTGTATCTAAACACATCGAAAAATAAACATTATCTTTATCCTAATTTTTTTTAAGCAGACTCGTATTTTTCATTACAGTACCTACGTATAGTTTATCAATTACACAACAATGAATATTATTTCCTTCATTCAATCTAAACAATCGTTACTAATTTATTGTAGCCTAGCTGTCCATCGCGCGGCTTCGCTCGCTTGTACATATTCATATGTTTTGCGAGGAACCTAATTGTTTTTTAGTAATTAAAGTAGCCTAAGTTACTCCTCATAACACCACCTAGCTGCCAGTGAAAGTCCTGTGAAATCGGTCCACCCATTCCGGACATTTGCCGGAACAAACAGAGTGACAAAAATTTTAATTTTTTTTTTGTTAAATGTACCTTATTAATATTCGGATGCATTTAGTAAAATGCTGTTATTATGACATTACAAACAGATACATTAATTTTATTTATTTGTATAGATATATTGACAAAATAAACTCTTTATCGTTCAAATACATAAGAAATGATACAAAACTGTATTTACATCTGTTTACAAACTAGAGACCTTGGAGATACAATTATTTGGCGGTCTTATCGCGTTTTGCGATCTCTTCCAGACAACCATTGGATGGATAATGGATAATCTTTTGCTTGTTAAGTTTTCCCGCCTTGAATACTTAACCGACCTTTCTGAAATTTTGCATTCACGTTGTCAGGGTTCCAGAAAAGGAAGAAGGGTACCTTACAGAAAAAGACATAGGGTACCTTGCAGAAAAGAACATAGGAGAACTTACAGAAAAGGACATAGGGTACCTCGCATAAAAGGATATAGGGTACCTTGCAGAACAGGACATAGGGTACCTTACAGAAAAAGACATAGGCTACCTCGCATAAAAGGATATAGGGTACCTTGCAAAACAGGAGATAAGGTACCTTTCATCATGAAAAAGTATAGGGGTACAGAAAAATAACGTTAAAGCGGAGCCACTAGCAAAGATAGTTTATTTAAAAACAAATTCATAAGACGTGGTGAGCTTTACGTGTAGGAAATTTCACTCCCGAACTAAAGGTAGGTAGGTACTTACGGTGATTAATTTCTACAATACCTGTATACCATTTGGAGATTCCATTAAAATAAATAACACCAACAAATCACGTACGCGATCACGTACTAGGTATGAATCTGACTCAGTGTGTGTCAGCCTGTGACCACGGCCATTGCAATCTGGTCGAAACGTCAGGCAATTCAAAGAAACGTATGTGATACCTATTACGTGATCGTGTTAACTCCCAAATACTTTTGGAATTACAATTAATTTGGAACGCGAAAATTTAAAAGGTGGTGAATCCATTTATTACATATTATTACCTATTGCGGTTTTCCTTTAAACTGTGTTATTTCCCGATTCTATCTTGGTATTAGGTCATTTATTTACTAGTCTAAAGGGAAATGATGTATTGTTACAGTTCATGTAACTTGATGTAATGTATTATTAGTAGGATATCGTGTTCTGTGTATTATATGTTAATCTATACTAATATTATAAAGAACGTGAACTTGAACGCGCTAATCTCAGGAACTACTGGTTCGAATTGAAAAATTATTTTAGTGTTGGATAGCCCATTTATCGAGGAAGGCTATAGGCTATATAACATCGCGCTACGACCAATAAGAGCGGAGCAGTGTCTATAAACGCATGTAAAACTGCGGGGACGGCTATTACATAAATAAAAGTATACAAAATATCTTCATTCCACTAGAAAAAGTTGCTTTTAATCACGTTAATCACTCCAATGGACTTTACTTTCAGATTTTCTCGAATGTCGGGACACTGAAAATTTCGGTTAATTTTCTCAATGTTGCTTTGCTTAAAACCTTATACAGACTTTAAAAAAATACAGAAAAATGGCCAAATCGGTAAAGATGTCATCGAGTGACAAGATAGATTGATAGAATATTCTTTATTGTACACCATAGAACATTATACTAGATCTTAAATTAAATTTTAATGTTAGGTAAAATGGGCGGTCTTATCGCTAAAAGCGACAAGTTTACCAACTAACACCTTTTATCTTTATAGATGTTTTTGCCAAAAATATCTAACTTTTTTTTTAGTGGAAACCCTTTCACCCTTGTGGTATCTGAATAAGGTTTTAAGCAAACCACCCACCGATGGGTTTGGACTAGTAATATGAAGTTTTTTATACATTTTTGCTAACGTTTTGGCCCCTACGGCATGTTTTGTTTTATGTTTTCTAGCATTATACGTAGTTTGTGGTAAAATATATTTATATTTAAATGAGACCTTTTGCACTAAAACGCAAGAAAATAAAATTAATAGAATTCTGCTAACGTTTTTGTAAACTAAGCATCCATTCCATTTAGAATAACAAACAGTAACACATTACATAATACAAGGTCACATGAACAATTTACATATAAGCAAATTTGCACTAACAATTTTTTAATATTAACTATTAATATCACAGGTAGGCATTAAATTAAATGAAACAAAACCCTACTGAACAGAGCTATTGAGAGTAAAAATTAGGCTGTTTTAAAATTTATTGGCAGGCATGCAAACAAATGTAATTCTGTACAAAAATCATTAGAGTTGTGACTTAAACAAATGAGACAAAATGTTAAAATGCTTTTAGTTTTTTTTTGTTGATGCAAGAATATGGTCAAAAGATACAAAACCTGTGCAGTAACAAGAGTCCTCACCGGACACTGCAAACTGAACAAACATATGTTCAACCTAAAATTGGGCGTGAACACAATATGCAGATTCTGTCAAGAGACAGAAGAAACTGCAATACATATTTTACGCTCTTGTGGGCCACTAATGCGGTACTGATGTATTAATCTAATGTTGCAGATCATGCAACCGCAGGAAATACAAACAATCATTGGTGATAGGATCTGGAGGTTTCTCGAAGCCATACGTCTGAGCAGTGAACTGTAAAGCAAAAGTGCGCTACAAAAGATCAGAAATGGTCGAGGTAGCAATAAGCACTTAAAATAATAATAACAATATAATAATATGGTCATTGAACTTTGCAAGATCGTATATTCGCAAGTTTCATAAAAGTGTATATGACTAAATTTCTTGTAATATACCCCTAAAGTTATTAAAAGCAAAAGTCAGTCTGTAGTATAGATGGGCTGCTAATATTGGCCAATATTAAGTTGCGCTGCGAGACACTCGTACTTACACGTGTTTATGACATTAGTTTAGCCATCAGTCATTCAGTTTTACCTGTAGGAAAAGCCAAAAAAAAGAAACAGATTTTAACATCGTCGTCATCATGTTATTCGTGCACGTGCACGAGCAAAGGACGTCCTTTGCTTAACAAACGCCACTCTTAAAGACTTTACAGAGCAGGCTTACGATGCCTACATCCAAAGGCTTCCTGATAAAAAAAAAACTAATATATAATCATGAATTTTTTTCGAACGTTTACGTTTTACCTACTGCTTTAAATTACGCCTTTTTCTCGCACAGAGAATAAGCATTGCCATTCAACGTGGCAATACTGTCAGCCCTTTGGAATCGCTTCCAGTAGGCGACGATGCGGAGGAATTTTGTGATGCGTGCATGTAAATAGTACGTATATTTATATTTTTACTTTAAAAAAGTTATTAAATTTCATTCAATAACGTCAAACAAATAATATTAATGAGTATACACTCCAGAATCAATCCGTATAAGTAACATCCCTTTCTTACCATTTCATTCACTTTTAACTACTTTTCTCTTTCAATATACTCAAAATTTTGGAAATTCTTGCTATTGGGCAATAGGTTTGCCTATTGCCGTCAATCAGGCACTTGCGGGAGTGATACCAAAATTATAGTTGGCAAAATGTAGGTGTTTAATGCCTACCCCTTCGGGGATTTAGGCATGAGTATATGTGTGATGTGATATATCAGGAAAAAAAGGTACAACACAAAATAGCAAATCATCACTATCGTCATCTTACTAAAGGATTTTTACTGCTGAATAGAACTTCCAATGACTTCTAGAATATGCTTCAGCGCTTCCTTGCCAAAGAGGAAACACTGGATGAGTTGTTTAGTGGGAACCTTTCTTCCCCAACGATTGTCGGATCTCTGGGCTATAGACCTTGCTCATTGCTAACTGAACCACCTAACGGCTAGAGATGTGTCAGTTATTTTGATACAGATGACGTCTTTAGAAATCTTAGATGAGTGAGTGGCGAATATGGGTATATCTTGCGAGTATGTGTTTACATATACTTATGTACGTGTCATCCCCTCAATGAAGCCATCGGTGAAGTGAAATGTTGGAATCAAACCGACTCAAACTACCCTGAGTTTCGTCACAGAGACCTAATGCCCATGGTGTGAATTACTTCCATGGTGTGATAAGTCATCCATGGAAGTAATTCACTGGGAACTTCAGCAAACCTGGGCTACTTTGGATCCAATGGGAAGTGCAGAAACTGCACACTGCACAGAAACTTTGGACCTCGAGCGTTCTTCTGACAGCCCATACCCAAGCCTCAGGCCAGCACTTATAAAGAAAGAAGGTTGTTTTGTCCTGCGGCGATTTCTTCTCTATTTGCAGCTTTGCTATTGTACCGGAAATTACTCATTATAAGGAATCTGGTTAATTTATAATAAATATATTATGTTCTGTGGGAAACTCTTAGTAACCTTGGAATAATACTGAGAATTGATCTGAAATACCCACTTGTGGGAAATACCCAATAGTAGGTACATACTTCCTATGGTTTTTTTTGTTGTCAACCGCAAGAGTGGCAAGTTTTCATGTTTATAGCAATTGAAAGGACAAATTTTTGCTGTAGTTTTTATAATCTATACCAATACTATAAAGTTAAAGAGTTTCTTTGTTTGGTTGAACGTGCTAATCTCAGGAACTACTTGTTCGAATTAAAAATGTCTTTTAGTGTTGGATAGCCCATTTATCGAGGAAGGCTATAGGCTATATAACATCACGCTACCACAAATAGGAGCGAAGCATCAATGAAAAATGTTGCAAAAACGGGGAAAGTTTATCTCTGTCTCTTATTTCTACTGAACCAATCATCACGAAATTTTGCCTACACGTTGCCAGGAGTACAGAACAACGGACATAAGGTATCTTTTATCCAAAAAAAAAAACATTAATCCCCAGGAATAGAAGAAATAACTTTACGTGAGCGGAGCCAGTCCGGGGACAGTGTACAATAACATACTTAAACTTACAAACATAACTTATACACATACACACACATGCACACTCACACGTACACACACACATACACACACACACACACACACATCTGTATATATATATCTCAGCATGACGGTTCACGCGAATTCAGTGCTTATTCCCCATACAAAAAGTGTCTAACGTGCCTAATGAAGTTTTTACTTCAATAATTCTTTCAAAAAAAACCGACTTCAAAACAAAAACTATTCCATAAAAGACTTATATGGTTTTCTCATGGATGCCATTGTCAGAACTGGACCAAATTGAAATGGGACCACACGGGAAGCACCAGCTTTCAAATAAAAAAAGAATCATCAACATCGGTTCACCCAGTCGAAAGTTCTGAGGTAACAAACATAAAAAAAAAACACACAGTCGAATTGAGAACCTCCTCCTTTTTTGAAGTTGGTTAAAAATACACCGATTATATTATGGTTAGGAAGGGGCATAGGGTTGATACATTGTACGACAAAAAATTCATGTATGATTCGAGGTCAAAGAGTAAAAAATAAATGTATTTTGTAAAAATAATTCACTTACAAAAACAAAATGAATATCAACGAAAAAACATAATTTTAACAAAAAAACGAATAAAGCACCTACAACATAAAGAATGATCACAATACGATCACTAGTTTCAGAAAAAAACTGTTTACACGTGTGGATACCACGGCGTCACAGAAAACCGGCAGTGACGCAATGCTTGCATTGCTTTTCGCCGCGTGAATGAGGTTACCGCATGCCCTAACCATTTCCTCTCTCCTCCCTCTTCGCCTACTCCCATCTTAAAGGCTGGCAACGCACCTGTGACTCTTGAGTTGCAGGTGCCCACGGGCGGCGGTAGTTATTTACCATCAGGTGACGAGTCTGCTCGTTTGCCTCCTATACCATAAAAAAAAATCTTGTGTAATTGTTTAAAATGTCTATTTGTTGGAAAACCCTAGTAGATTGCCAAATGTGCAAATTTTGCAGCTCTAATAATATTACATATGTGTGTCGAATTGATATTCTCCTTTTTTGAAGTCGGTTAAAAATTGATTTGCAATATTTACAGTTGTCGGTATGCAGAAACTATTGACATTTAAAAATGACACCCAAAGGTGGTTTTTATTATACTAAAAGCCGTTCCACGAAGTTTCCTTTCTTCGCTTAAGGACTGTATTATACTGTCAAATGAAAAAGATTTTAAACCAAATTCCCTATCGCACGTTAAGCGCACTTTGCGGTTTTGCTGTCAGTTTTGCCACCATCAAAATGGTGATTGACGAATAACCTATCGTCTAATGCAGTGATTGACGCTTGCATGATGAGATTTACATGTCGATATTATTTCATCAATTACCAACGAACATCCGTCGATCATGACTTTTGGTAATGATTGAAGTTTGCATGAGCGTCTAATGGACGCCTTACACGTCAGACGCTTGGTGCGTGAGAAAATATTTTAGTAGGCCAAAGAAAAATGCTGACCGCAAGTTGATTTTTTTATTTACGCTATCTGTGATACTAATTTAATTTGATGTTGGTTGTACTTTTATCTATATATTAATTCGGGGAACTTTCACACAATTTTAATTTCGAGTTTTTACAATATTGACTACATTTTGGTACAATTTGTTTAATTCATTAGATATCCCACTAATATTATAAATGTGAAAGTTTGGATAGATGGATGGATGGATGGTATTTTTATAAAAAAAATAAAAATTACGTTTTGATATTGAATTTCTTTACTAGAAAGAAAGAAAAAGTATTTATTTCTTAATAAGTAACGTTCGTGCTTACAGTATAGTTATGAAACATTTAAAAAAAAAAGAAATAGAAATAAAAATAAAGAAAAAAATTAAATAGAGTGACAATTGCCTTGCACGCACTTGCACGTCACTTATTGAAATTGGTCACCACTCAGCATTGATGCTGATGGCGCCAGCAAGGAAGTTGCTGTGCGCCAAGCAGCGCTGATTTTCAGCGGTGACCGTGTGGAGTAGGTGTGCACATATAAATCAATAAATATACATATATTTTTTATATAATATTTTATATTATGATCTACATAAATGAAGATAAACTGAGCAATATATTCATGGCTGGCAACATTGTGGCACGTCGACCGTCAAATGACGCAAGCCCTGTAAACCCCAAACTTCCGGGACGCTTCGTCTTTTAGATAGGTTGTTTCCGGCTGTAACATGTACTCTAAGACATTGTTATTTTTGCACAAATAATGCGCCTGTGACGATTTGAATGTTTGGAGCTTACCCCGGTATGTCCAGGTTGCCAGCCTGTGTGAAGTGTTGTTTGTGTTGTGTTATTGTTGTGAAAAATGCAGAGTTTATGGCTTATGAAGATCAAGTAAGGTCACACTCGATAAGGTATTTCCAGTTCACATATTCTGTGTTAAAAACCGTCACTATTGTGCTAAATTCTTAGTATTTATACGTTTTTGAATAAACTCCACCTAGTTAAACAGTTATACAGACTTGATGAATATCTGGATTACCATCATTAATAAATTAATTAATATTTGGATGTCAAAAGAATTATAATAAAAAAAATATATATATGAGATAGTAAAAAAATAAATACCACTGAACAACCATCAACCATCTCACTGAACCCAAATACAAAAAATAAACACTAGACAACATAAATGTCGGTGTCATAATAATTAATAAATTGATACATAATTGGATGTCATAAGAATTATAATAAGAATTGTGTTTGTATTAAATAAATGAAAGGAAAAAAATATATATAAACTATTAATACTGATAAACATACATATTATTGATACCTAGTGGGAATATTTCAAAAATAGGTTTAAGGCTCTTGTGGCTGCTTTTGCAAGAAAAGTTTTTTCATATATGACATGAAAGTTTGCTTTGTTTTCAGGTTGCGTACTGGCGGTGGCAAGTTGTTCCAGCAAAGTGTTGCAGCATACCTGAAACAGCCACGGAATACAGTGGTGCGGTACTTAGGTACTGACAGGGGATTCACCATGGATCTTTTGCTGAATCTCTGCTTCTCGTGTCTCCAACTCAATTTATCAAATAGATAAGTTGGTTTTCCTGTATTGATGACCCCAAAAAGCAAACCAGATAAATGTAGTTGTCGCCTAGCAGCCATCTTAAGTATTCTTAGTTCATTTATATATGATGTGATATGGTTTCTTTTAGGCACATGGACATAAAAACGAATACAGGCATTTTGAATACGTTGAATTAGATGTTCAGTTCTTTTCAATAAGCAAGGTCCATAAACTGTGTCACAGTAATTTAGTCTAGAGAGTATCAAGCTATCCACCACCAGTTTACGACTTGGTAAACTTAAGAACTGTCTAATGCTATAAAGCACCTTAAGTCGGTAGAAGCAATTACTCATTACTTTACCAATATGAGCTTCAAAATGGAGCTGAGGATCTATTGTGAGACCAAGATTTGTAGCGACATCTACTCTCTCAACCGTTTCGCCTTTGATGATCACTTTCGGGTCATATGAGATCATGGCCTGAAATTGTTTTTTTGTACCTAGCAGCATAAATTTTGACTTTTTAGGATTATAGTACAAGCGAATTCTGTTCCGACCAGGACACCACACGATCTAAATCATCATTGATTTTTCTGACGGCTTCAGTAGCATTGTTTGGTTTACATGAGATGTAAAGTTGTATGTCATCAGCATACATATGGTATCTGCAATTCGTAATAGAGTCTATAATGTCAGTACTGTACAAGATAAATAACAAAGGTCCCAATATTGAGCCTTGAGGTACTCCTCTTGAAACCTGAAGGGGGGGGAACAAACTTTTGAGCCATCCTGCTTAGTGATTTCTACACATTGTGTCCTACCAGTTAGATAGCTATTAAACCATTATACTGTCTCCCGAGTGACTCCATAGTAACTTAGCTTTGACAATAGTAATGTCGTATTAATGGCGTCAAATGCGCGGGAATAGTCCAGCAAGACCAGAATAGATCCCTCACCCTGGTCCCTGGCCTCCAGGATATTACCTACAACATCTGAAAGAGCAGTAGCTGTACCACGACCTTTACGGAAACCAGATTGTAGATCTGGTAGTAAAGAGTTTTCTTCCAGGTATTCTACCAGCTGCAGGTAAACCACTCTCTCTAGCACCTTCGAGAGGCAGGGTAGGATACTGATGGGTCTCAGGTCTTTGTGGTTTCGTGGATTATTGTATTTAGGAAGAGGACGAACAATAGCACACCGCCATATATCTGGAAACCTGTTTGTTCGTATAGAGGTGATTAACACCTCTGTCAAAACTGAATCGCCAGGCACGTCAAGAAATGCCATATTGATAGCATTAGGGTCATTGAAATTACTAGGCAGTAGATTATCCTTATGTGACGGCAGGACGTCACTTTTTAAATTTTGCCATAATAGTTTAGGTTCCTTAATGTGGTTGTTAACACTAGAATTAAAATAAGCATTTTTTTCATTATATAAAGCGTTAGATGCCAGATGCTTTAATTCTAAGTAGTAGGCCCGATGCTGTTCCAACTTAGTACTGTGATACCTTTTACTAGCTTGATCTCTTAGTCCAAACATTAAACGAATATTGTCTGTAATCCAGGGTGTTGGACGGTTCTTAAACCGTCTAGTTTTCTTAGGTGCATGTAGATCAAATAACTGGTTTATGTAAGTATTAAAAATGAACACCATAGAGTTTACATCTTGCATTGCACTGATTTCTGGCCAGGGTATAGACTCCAAGTCTGTAATAAAGTGATGCTCCAGGATATCTTTCATAGGACGATATGTAACAACTCGTGGTTTTATCTTGTCTTTTTTTAAGTTTGTGTCGCATGTAATAAATGAATGATGTCCTAGTTCACTTATATGATCAACTATGACGTTATGTACCCTGGCGTCTGTACATATCAAATCTATAAGTGTGCTAGTGTTTTCTGTGAAATGTGTTGGTGTTAAGATTACTTGGTTTAGATTCATACATGTTAGAAATTCTGTAATTTTTTTGGTTTTAGAGCTATTCGTGTCTAGCATATTTACATTTAGATCTCCCATGAAAAACAAGTGGTCGTATGGAGACAGTGCAGTGATGCTGTCAGTTATGCCATCCAGAAATCTATCCAGGTCTTGCCAGGGTGGTCGGTAACCGGTACCTACATGAATTTTTTTTCCGGATATCTTTATGGAGATCCACATTACCTCTACTTCAAGGTGTGGCAGATGTGTTTTAGTACGCGCTGTAACCCCATCTTTGATGTAGAAGGCAAGGCAATACTAGTGAAATGAGACAAAGTTGGAGAGTACAGCTGTCACATGCTTTCATTGCAAAAAAGAAAAATTGGTTGGCTTGAAGGTTGCATACCTTTAAGTCAACTATTTGTTTATAACCCATAAACAAAAATAGAAGTGACATTTTGCCAAGTGACTTATCGTCAACCTCCGCTCCGCTTTTCCCAACAATACGGCCGAACTTCTATATTTTACGTGAAGCGACTGCCATCAGACCTCCACAACCCAAGTACTAAACGATATCGAAGTTCTGTAGTTAGACCTAGATGATTTCATGCTATGTGACTTAATTATATGAAATGTAATTATTGTTTTAACGGTGGAGTGTTGAAAAGGTAATTTAAACAATCTATGGACCTAATTAAACGATCAAAAACTATCGCTCGGGTACACAGCCGCACTGATCTGATACTCCAAACTCGTATAATACTCTTTCAATGCAATAACATCTATTTATACACATCTTCAACCAACTTTAAAAAAGCAAGAGGTATCCCTTCGGATCCCTGGCTCCTCGGGGACGCAGGAGCCAGGAGTATGTGGTGTTTCCACTAAAAACCACCACGACAGCCGGTCTCAGGCGCCCTGTTCCAGGGAGGACCTGGACCATGTTATTTCAGGTCCCCCCCGGATCGACGCCGCGCCTATCTAAGCCCTATCCCGGGGAAAGCAGGCTTCCCCACGCCTATCGGCCTAATCAATATGTGTTGCGGCCCGATCGCAAAAAGCGATCGGCCGCCATCCTATCGCCTACCGCGGCAATTAATCTGCCACCAGAGGTCCCCATTCTCTGGCAGCCTGCGGCCCCGTCGGCGGCTGATGAGTACAACCGGCCTACGACCCACGTTTAAAAAAATCAGTGTTTCAAAGTTTCAAAATCAGTGTGTAAAATCAATCGTGATCGTGTTTTGTATACACGATGCCAGGTAGCCAGGTAATCAGAAATGAACTATTCAATTCTTATTTCTCTTATATAAATACATACAAATATAAATATATTATACAAATCTTATATAACATGTTACCCGATATCTTCGTCAATTTAAATGATTCTTTTCTCTCAATAACATTCAAATAAATATCCAACCCCTAAATGTTACAAAATAGTAACTGAAAATTTCTGAAATGATTTAGACACATTGCAGTCATTTGTCATATGTTTTAATAGATAAATTCTATTCTCCTTTTTCAAGTCTTTCGCAATACCGTTTTATAGAAGCATATCTACCCTACAGAAGAATCTTTTAAACAGTATAGCTAGCGTAGTGTCATTTTCTACTAATAATAATAACTTGACACATCTCACGGCCGTTTGATCCCTAACTAGGCAGAGCCTGTGCCATAGTAACCAGACTTCTGATAAACCAACTTATATATTTCTAAATACATACATGTTATGGATAAATTATACCCAGACACAGAACAAATGAACATGCTCATCACACAATTATTTGTCCTGGGTGGTAACCGAAACCACGGCCTCTGGCTCAGCAGTCAGGACCACTAGCCACTAGACCAGTCAATGAATAGGGTTGTCAGAACTTCTTAGAAAAAGTCTCACCATATGCCGTTTTTAAATGTTCTTGTTGTACAAAAAATAAAAATTCAGAAATTTCTAGATGTTTAGTAAAATACAATAAAGATTGTTGTTCATGCACTTCATTGCCATGATCGTTGATCAGCCATTGTGGGTGTATCCAAGCATTGAGTTATTTCAAGTTTAAGTAATCGTCAAAAATGTTTTTTTGATGTTTACAGCCCAATACTCGATTATGTTTGAAACGAACTTGCTACAGTGATTTCGGTTATGTAGTAAATAATATATGTTTTATGATTAACCTATCTAAATATTGTCTGTTTGGTTTCCTTTTTTATGGGATAGGGGCCAAACGAGCAGATGGGTCACCTGATGGTAAGTGACTACCGCCGATCTTGGACACCTTCAATTCAAGTCACAAGTACGTTGCCGGTGGCAAATGGGAGTAGGGGAAGAGGGAAGGAGTTCCAGGGCCTCCGGTAACCTCAATCACTAGATGGTTTTCTGTGAGGCCATGGTATCACTCCGGTTAAAATATGATGGTGTTAATGGCCAATAGCCGTTGTATCGAGTGTTATGGGCCCAATTCCAACAAGGAAATTCTTATAAATACTAATAATTATTGTTCTTCCGGATCTATTTGTACTTTGAGTCCGTTAGGAGATAGCACTCTCTGTTCGATGAGGCCCAAAGAGTTATTATATTTAATACTTCTATTAAACCAATTATTTTTAATTACATTAAAGCTATATTATAAGTAAATAACACTGATAAAAAAACATGTAGATGATAGAAATAATAACAAACTATTACATAATAAAGTTGACCTTGTACTATTTCAAGGTATTATTATCGTGTCGAACCATTTATTGCTTAGCAATAGGATTCGAACGTGCGGTTCTTTGTGCTTACACACTAACACTTATAACCCCGGGGTTATTAAAGGTCATACTAAGCATATTTCTTTATAATAGAATTAGACCTTGCCATTACAGCGTAGCCACAAAAATAAATAACGATGTTCGCCATTTTGCGGAAATGTTCTAGTTTCAATCCAGCGGTCTTTAGAAGGTTTTCCAGGAGGAGGTTAATGACTGGTTTGTTGGTTGGTTGGTTATCTCCTTCCGGAGATGAAGAAGGATACTTAAACGTGAAAAGCAACTGAAACGTCGGGATCAGTGTAAATAGTAAAATAACACCAAATAAATCGCGATAGTATCCGTTAAAAATAGTTTTATTTCAAGGATACTTATTTATTGTTTAATTATTTCTATGTCGATAAGCTTTGAGCTGAATTAATGAAAGTTCTAAAAGAATGTGAAATTATGAAATGCTATGAAATTTAAGAAAGTAAGACACAGCCGGTTTCTGCTCGTATAGGAACCGCCAGACTATGAAAGTAGCTCCAACGTGCAAAAGGTCGCGGTAAACCAAAACTACCGTCTTAGTTTTTCTGCCCGTATATAAATCCTACTAATATTATAAACGCGAAAGTTTGTAAGTATGGATGGATGGATGTTTGTTACTCTTTCACGTAAAAACTACTGAACCCATTGCTATGACACTTGGTATGTAGATAGCTGAAGACCTGGATTAATATATAGGCTAATTTTTATCCCGATATTCCCACGGGATCGTGACTTACGCGGGTGAAACCGCGGAGCGCTGCTAGTATAATTATATGCTGTTAGAGACATGATATCAGTGAGACAGTGAGACCATTCATTTTACTCCTAGGAAACTACGCTATTGGTGCTTTTAAATACATTCCAAAGTTGTCACTTGAGCGGTGCCTTTCCTACTAAATCTCTATTAGGGATCTAATAAAGCTATGGTATCCGACTCACTTGAGAAAAAGGCTAGCACCATGATAGTAGTGCTTCACACTTCCTACATAAACAAAAAGGAGGACTTTAAGGAAGGTTTACCTTGCGGTCGGACTGAGAACCTCCTTTTTTGAAGTCGGTATAATCGATCGGCCGGTAATAATGATATCTTATTACAAAACAGAATACTTACATACATCATTCACGCGGAATACACTCGGATACATTCACAATCTGACCGAAATTTATCAGATGATGGCCTTGGCTTTATTATTGTATTGATAAGAATCATAGTAAAAAGAGCTCTGAAGTGTGGTGATTAGGTACATATTAGATTGTAATGTGCGTTTGGGTATATAAAACTTATGCCTAAAAGTTTTGCACCCGTTGTTTCATAAACTTGCTGGCGCGAACTACATTGCACTTTATTTATATGAAGCCAAAGTTGCTTCTTTAATATTATTTGAAATGCACTATCTGTTGCACTATTATAGAACTTTACCGGGCGTAACCAACAACTTTATAAAGCTGTTGCGCAATGAGAAACTATCTTCTATCACCCCCATAGTAGGCTTCCAAAGTTCATAATATATTTTTTTTATTTATTTTATCTTACAGCATTTATCACAAAGTAAACATTATTCCGCTTTCAAAGTTTCAATGGTTCCGTATAAAAATAAATTCCATATTTTACCAAACACCCAGCAAACAAGCACCAAGCCCTGCTGATGGTAAGCATAACATGACGAGTCTCACACGCCCTTTGCCGAACCTATGAAGTCCAGACGCCCCTGGCCCTTGGCAGTCATACACAACTATACTGACAATACCTAATATCTAAAAACTTTGAAGTCGGTTAGAGTTTTGTTTAAAAATAATTATTATTATTTAATACCAGCTGCCCTGACAGACACACGTTGTACTGTCCAAATCAGAAAAATCCAATTGGATAACGCGCTGTTGGTTTTGCCAAATTTGTATTTTTTCTTTCCCTGAAAACCTTTAACGGACTTTTGCGATTAATTTGAATTTTGATTTGCGAAATCGATCCAACCGTTTTCTAGTGATGAGCTTACCAACTAATAGCATTTCATTTTATTTATATACTAGCGACCCGTCCCGCCTTCGCACGGGTAGCAAAAATTTACCAAAAAGCGAAAAAAAGCTATTGATCCTATCGTAATCAAACTTCACAGGATCACCCGCTGGGCTAATCTGAAGATTTCCTGAAAATGTCATTAAAATCAGTCTAGTCGTTTTGGAGTCCGAATACATATCGATTTTTATTTACATACTAGCCATCCGGCCACGCGTTGCTGTGGCTAGGTAATGTGTAATAAAAACAAAATCGGTTCATTAGTTCAGGAGTTTATCACGAACATACCACGTGACACGAAATTTTTATTAAAATAGTTAGGTATAGATATATTTTTTGTTTTTAAATCCGGTAGTCCTAATACACTAATCATTCAACACCTTTACGAAATATCTTGTTACAGTTCCAAAGCTAGGCTTTGACGCAATCCGCTAGGAATTGAGAACATAGCGGTTTTCTCACATTATCAAATATCTGTGGTGTATACATTTACGCAAAATTGTGCAGAAGGTAGCAGTGTGGATTTGTGCTCGAAATAGAGCTGCCGAAGTGGGAAGACTACCATCCTGAAGCGGCTCTCAGTGAAAGTTACCATAGCGTTGAGAGTATGTTCTAAGTAAGGCAGTTTTCGCCATTCACTTGACTGGGCTGTTGGTCTAGTGGTTAGTGACCCTGACTGCTGAGCCAGAGGTCGTAGGTTTCGATTCCCACCCAGGATAAATAATTGTGTGATGAGCATGATCATTTATATTGTGTCTGGGTGTAATTTATCTATAACGTGTATGTATTTAGAAATATATAAATATGTTTATCAGCAGTCTGGTTACCATAGTACAGGCTCTGCCTTGTTTTGGGATCAGACGGTAGTTTGTGCGATGTATGAAGTTATTATTATTATTATTACTTACAGAACGTAACGGTTTCATATCAATATACGTATATTATATTATAATTAAGTATACGGATGGTCGATGGGCCCGAAAGGTTCTCGAATGGAGACCACGGACCGGAAAGCGAAGCGTAAGACGTCCATGACCGAGGTGGACTGATGACCTAGTAAAGCAGGCCGTTCGTGGATGCAGGCCGCTTCCAACCGGCTTTCTTGGAAGACATTGCCAGTGTGTGTGTATGTCCAGTAAGGAACGTCCTATGGCTGAAATGATGATGACACGAACGCGATCACGCAATAGGCATTACATAGGGTCGTAGGCAACCTGGCCGAAAAGGTCAGCCTGTGATCACGGCCAGGGAAAACTGATCGAAATGTTTTTTTTTATGTTATAGGGGGCAAACAAGCAGATGGGTCACCTGATGGTAAATGACTACCGCCGCCCATGGGCACCTGTAACTCAAGAGTCACAACTTCGTTGGGAGTAGAAGAGGAGGATCAGGGGAAGAGTGGGAAGAGGGGAGAGGGGGAAAGGGGAAGGTCGGGAATAGGGGAGAGGGAAGGGTTAGGGACTCTTTTTTTTTTTGTGCGTGTGGAAACCCCCTAGGGCCGTCACCCCGCCGGGGTTTTCGGCGGGGCGGTGTGTCGGAATCGAACCAACTAAAACCACACGGTGTGCCGTACTGCGCCTTAAGTAGGAGGGATCCGGGAACAGCTTTTATTAAGACATCCGGAACCCTCCTAGCGCCTGCCCGCAAAAGCGCGGGCACCACCTTCGGGTAAAAGAAACCTCTCAATTATGCGACGTCCAGGCACACGCGGACGCCGCCTCCTCGCAGGGGCCACTATAGCAGGTGGAGGGGAAAACCCGTCCCTTCCACCCGCGGCCACACTCAGGGCGCCATGAGGCGCTGGTAAGCGCGCCTCCGTCACCCGGTTCGCCCGCGGCGAATAGGTCCGAGTGGAGATCGTCCTCCCGGACCCTTTCCGCCGCCTCCTTCTGCGAGATGACGTCCTCACAGAAGGTTGCGACCGCGGTAAAATTCCTGTCGCTACCGGCCATGGAGCGTATGACGGCCGGTAGCGAGAGATCCCCTCCGATGACTGCAGTGAGGGCCCGACGCTGCGTTGCCCAGGCGGAGCAAACCGCCAGCGTGTGCTGAGCCGAGTCCTCACTGCAGTCGCAGTGGTGACAGGCGGGACTCAGTTCCCTCCTAGCGACCGAATGCAGGTACTTCCCGAAGCAGCCGTGCCCGGAAAGGACCTGCGTCAGCTGGAAGGAAAGGGTCCCGTGCTGCCGCCCTGCCCACTCGACGATGACCGGCTGGAGCGCCTCCACGGCGGCAAAGCCAGCACGTGGAGCCTCCAGCCGAGACGACCAACGAGCCATGGTGGCTCGGCGAGCGGCCTCACGCCATTCGCGTACCTCTTCGGGCGGGGTCCGACTGCCGCTTCCCGCCCGGAACTCAGCCGTTCGCCGATATACCTCGGCGAGCACTTCCACCTCCAAATCAAACGGGGGTGTCCCGGCCAACGCGCACGCCGCCTCCGTCGACACGGTGCGGTATCCGTACAGTGCCATTGACCGGACAACCTCTGTGTACAGCCGTCTTGTATCGACGCTGGGACCGCCCAAATTGGGCAAGAGTCTCCCAAGGGCGGACGCAGCGCCGACCAGCTTCAGAGCAAGCTGTCGGAAGTGCTCGTCGAAGAGCCACCTACCGTCGAGGATCACGCCCAGATACCTTATGTGGGCCTGAACCGGTACGAGGACCGAGAAAAGGGCCTCCGTCTTAACCAGGGCCACCCGCAAGCCAGGCGCCTCGATGCGCCCGACCACCAGGGAGACTCCCCTGACTGCCAAACGCGCCACCTCTTGAAAGTTCACCCCCCGGGCTGTGACAAGAGTGTCGTCGGCGTAACAGATTACGCCCAGCCCAGGGGGGAAGTCGCGGGAAGTGACGGGCGGAACGTCCTCATTTTCGACCTCCTCGTCGTGTCTGGCCAATAGGGCCATCGACGGGGGTGTGTGTTCCGCCCGTTGCGAAGGGTTAGGGCCTCCGGTAACCTCACTCACGCGGTGAAATGCAATGAAAGTATAGCTTCACTGCTGGTTTTCTGTGAGGCCGTGGTATCGAGCGGAGTCGAGCCGGCCCATACGTGCCGAAGCATGACTCTCCCACGCAAAAGTCTGGCAATTTTGTCTGGGAATGTCTGGCGATTCAAAGAAATGTGATACCTATTACGACATCGCATTAATGCCCGTTCGTTTACATAATTATATATTATCATGGCACGCGAAAATATGTGCTTTTATATTTATTTAATTATCGAACTATGTGTGTGTGACTTATTGTGTTTTATTGATGTTAATAAAAAATAAAATGCTGGTAGTGGTCCATTCTGTGTTTTATCGTTTTTTTTTTTTGGAAATTTTCAATCTGTTATTGAGAAAATCCATAAAAACTAAGGTTGTGAGATTGTTGCTAACAAATGTCTCAGTGTATGCTGAGTGTCAACCCGAAATTGCAAAGCAGAAGCGTACTAGGACTGATAATTTCCTTAAAATTATTCTTGTATAAAAAAAAAAATATAAGGAATGACCACATGTTGCCACGTCAAGTATGACACGTCACCTACATACATCACATCTAGTCTACACGACATAAATGACATATTGTAATATCATAGATCCATAGACTAAAAATGTGATGTTTGTGAAGTAGGTGAATAATATTATCAATGTGTTTTTAAATATAGACTTAGGTAACATAGAAAAAAAAATGTACGCTGAGGTATTTGCAATAAATTATATTTTCTTTCTTTCTTTCTTCTTTCGTAGTATTCAATACGTTATTAATGATCAGCTCAAAGAATTAGCAAGCCGAAGTTGCAGTGGGCTTGCCAAATTGTGCGCGGAAGCGATAACTGCTGAGGTAGACGAGCTCTGGAGTGAAGACCGCGTCTAGGGAAAGGTTAGATTACATTGGCTCTTGCTCCATGCATCGTTTTGTAGTATGAGAGTCCCGACTCTTCTAACGTAGTATTTGTATACGCTTTGGTATGTCTACTTCTAGTGATAAGAGTAGCCAGAGCTGTGTGCAACAATAGGAAACATCTAATCTCATCCCAACGTTCCACTTAACAATAGTAACAGCCTACCCTGAGGCGGCACATGTGCTTGTTTCCAAATTTACTTGTATAAAAAAAAACAAAACGTTTTGTACCTGCGCACAAAAAGTTTAAAAATCATTAAAGTGCACTTACTCGTATATTCATTTAAATAATAGAAAGCATAGTTTGAACTGTCAGCATTACATTATTACGTTAAAATATAATATATATTTTGAGCAACGTTACATTACACTATGTTACACCGCACTACATTACGTTACATCGCACTACATTACGTTATATCGCATGACCTTACTTTACATCGCACTACATTACATTGTACTATGTTACATTGCACTATGTTACATTGCACTATGTTACATTGCACTTTGTCACGTTACATTATTTTACATAACACTACATTACATGATACATCGTTCTAAATGTTTTGTAATGTAACTATATTACTAACACACTAAAGTAGGTAGTATTACTTCCGTCACATCTTATATTACTTAATTAAAATATTTATTTATCAGTCTCACGTATCTCCGAAACCTCACATTGAGCTTGACCGATATTTTTTGCAATTATTACTTTACAATCACTTTTTGCGAGATGATTTCACGGTCGATTATATAATAAGATTGTCTGTTGGTATGTTGACCCAGTGGAGCATGCAATCTAAGGCCATGCTATTGTTCTTTGTACTCTTAGAAGAACATCGACAGTTTTTTTACAAATATTTTTCTTGTATATTCAGTGATTATGGATTTAATACTACTTTTATAGTGAAGATTAAAGCCTTTTAAGTAATCTAATTTGTTTTTTTTTTTAATTTAATGCACATATTTACACTCTGTGGCATTAGGTGCGTTTAAATAATGGCGTAAAGCTAGCTAGGTTTTAGGAAAATTTGTGATTTTAATATACAGAAGTCATATTGTAACTTTTAAACTTTCGCATTCCATCTATTTATATATATATATATAAAAGTTTCGTATCTCGTTGTTTGTTCGCGATGAACTCCTAAACTAATGAACGATTTTAATAAAACTGTGCACAATATGTGCAGTTTGGTCAAACTTGATAGATAGATATAATTATATAGATAGATGGAGATAAATATGTTATTTAATTGCAAATTCTCTAGCCACTGCTACGCGTGCCTAGTGTTATATAATTATGCATAGTGTATACGCACGGGAATTAACGCGATCACGTAATAGGTATCACCATACCTTTCAATTATAACGTATAAACCTATTATATATCTTATCTTAGACAGTTTATATGGTAAAATGATTTGCTTTTGAATTGCCTGCCGTCTCGACCAGGTTGTAGTGTGCAGTGGCCGTGAGCCATGAGCGCGTCCCTTGAGCCTAAATGCCGAAACAGAGTAGAGATACATAATTAGAAGTCTTATTGATTTTAAAAATGACCGATAAAAATTCAATATTTCGTAAGAGAAAGAGTTAATATTTATGAAATAAAATAGATATTTAATGTCAAGGATGGAATGTCCGATTTTTTCGAAAATGTCAGCATAAAAAAACAAATCCATTAAAATTTACATGAAAATTGATAATAGATACGTTGTTTTTTGGTCGAGGTGGTCGGCCACTACGTTGCGCCCACTGTTAGGGGTTCGATTGTCACACGGGGCAAAAATAGTATTTTTGGTAAATAGTTTTCTCGAATTTCGGTGTTTTTGTGACCGACACAGGAATTATTCCTAGTGCGAGAGATGTCATCTTTAATTTTTTTTTAAAGTAACGTTAGTAATAATGAACTCTAGAAACCTTATTCCTTATTGCAGAAAAAACCTTTTTGGCATTTTTTATAACTGAATCTACTTTAATATTTCCAGGATTATGATTATCATCATCATCAATACATACATACATACAAATAAATAAAATTGAAGTGTCTGTTTGTAATGTCAAAATAATATTTTTTTTATAAGCTCATACAGTTATTTGCATACCTATGCCTAAAAATAAGTTTTAAATTTTTTGTCTGTCTGTTTGTTTCGGCTAATCTCCGGAACGGGTGGACCGATTTCCACGGGATTTTCACTGGCAGACAACTGGTTTTATAAGGAGTAACTTAGGCTAATTTTACTTTGGAAAAAGAATTAGGGTTTAGTAATCAATATAGTTGAATGGCATTCATCGGAACCACAGTGTTTTTTTCCATTAATTAACCATATTTCACAACTAATGAAATTATTTACAAACCTCCATTAAATATAAATATGTAAATAGATTATACTAACACCTTATGTTCATTATCCATAATTAGACTTAATTAAAAATACAATTAAGGACCCCTATGGTCTTACTTAAACTATTAAAAAACAATTTGATAAAAATAGACATTGTTGTTATGTCTATGCATAAGTGATTCAACTGCTACAATGGAGGTCGGGGGTTTGATTACCGCTCAATGGAAATATATGTAAAATGTATGTACTTTTTTTTTTTTTTTAAGTCAACTCCCGCATTAGGAATTACTTTACAAACATACAAACAACGGACACAAAGAACACCCAGACTCGGGTGGGAATCGAACCCACGACCTATGGTATATCAGTCACTAACCACAACCACTAGGCCAACAGGCCAGTCGGTACTTATTTACAAAAAAAAATGGATCTGAGTATGTTTATTCGAGTTCTAAAAGTCGTAGCGTGTTGATCTAGATAGCGCATTCGGGACCGCAGAAATTACTATTTTTAACCGACTTAAAAACAAGGAGATTCCCGATACGACTGATGATGATACCCAGATGGCTTATAAGACGCGTACACAATGATGGTGTTGACTTTATGTAAATAGAATTGCATTAAATACAAAGTACCAAACCTTTACCTCAGACTCAGAAATCTTTAAGGGTAGGGCAGATGGAGGATTTCTCGGGGACTTCCTTCCTAGGGTATACCCGAGTCCCTTGCGATAGAGTTAAATGTGACGGAACACCGTGTGGTTTTAGTCGGTTCGATTCCGACATACCACTTCACCAATAGCCATGGTGAGGTGATGACCCGTGCCCGTGGGGGTTTGCACACAAAAAAAAGGGGTGATAGAGGATGCCAGCTGCTGTCCCATTATTAAGTTTATTAAGGGAACTTGCAAGTCAATTTTTGATTCTACTCTATCTTAGGCCGCAAAATAAGCGCGGGATATCAGGCTTAAGAAATTTTGATCCCTCGCCCCCTGGGCCAAAAACTTGGTACGCCATTGTACCTAAACATCCGCAAGACTGGCCTGTTGACCTAGTGGTTAGTGACCCTGACTGCTATGCCATAGGTCGTGGGATCGATTCCCACCCGAGTCTGGGTGTTCTTTGCGTCCGTTGTTTGTATGTTTGTGAAGTCCCCCGCGACACAAGAGTAATTCCTAATGCGGGAGTTTTCTTTTTATTAAAAAAGAAAAAAAAATTGCGGAGTACTATCGCCTTTCCCCAAAGACATGATAATGTTATTTCTCCTTATCATTAATACGACGGGTTATGTAAAATAATGTAATTTCAGTGTGATATTTCATATTTTCATTTATGTTTATCTACGTATGACGTCCATTACTCGGTAGGTTTTGCTGTTGGTTTTGCCACAATCTAGACGGTGATTGACATAACCTATCGTCTAATGCAGTGATTGACGGTTGCATGATATTGATTGAACAAAATCGGGACTTTCATCGCGCAACTATCAATCATGACTTCTGAATGAACGTGTAATGGCCTTGGTCAATCATCGGTCAGTCAGCGCACGGACAGCAGTGATCGAGTCGGACATGGATGATCATGGATCACGCTCGCGCACTCGCGCAGCCTAAAGCTCATCACACACTATACCGTAATAGTGTCTGTTTTTAATTTAAAAGTTATAATAAGTATGGTATACTACTTTAATAGACATTACATGTTATTTATTTGAGTTCAGGAATTAAAATTAACCAAAATTGTTACCAATTTAAAGAAAACCACCAATGAAACGCTTCATTAGAGGATGTTAAAAACAAAAAAAAAACCATTCGATCAAATTAAGGGAGAGAGCTGAAAAATTATGTTATCTAAAATATGGCTACAGTCATCCCTTTATAACACCCAATCTTTCACCCCACGCTTTTTATGTTTGTTTTAGGGTTCCGTACCTAGAAAGGATAAAACGGAACCCTTATAGGATCATTTTGTTGTCCCTCCGTCCGTGGGTCTGTCTGTCTGTCAAGACCCTTTTTCTCAGGAACACGTAGAGGTATCAAGCTGGAATTTGTATCAAATACTCAAGTCTACTGTCCCTTAGAGCTGTGAGAAAATCAAACTTCTAAGTCAACGCAATCAAAAGATACAGCCGTTTATGCCGCAAATTTCCGCAAATTTTCGACACTCGCAAGGGAATCAAAACCTACAGGGTACTTCCCGTGAACTCAGAATCTTGAAATTTGGTACGAAACAACGTCTTATAGCACAGATAAAGAAAAAATTGCGAAAATCGTATATTTTTAGTTACATCATATAATAAAAATATTTTACTGAACCCTCGATGCGCGAGTCCGACTCGCACTTGGCCGGTTTTTTTTTACTATAATTACAATCAAAATTACAATACAGGCAGCTTGCGTGAACACGCGTATTCTCTGCAAAATCTCTCGTATGATTGACGGTCAATCGATTGAGCGTCTAATGTCGATATAATTTCATCAATCACCAACAATCATTCGTCAATCATGAGTTTTAGAAATAATTAACCCTTGCATGAGCGTCTAATGTCCTATGAGGGCATTGGCATAAAGGACGCTCAAAACGTCAAACTCATGTCTAGTTGACAGATCACTACTTACCTAGTATAAAACAAAGTCGCTTTCTCTGTCCCTATATCCCTATGTATGCTTAAATATTTAAAACTACGCAATGGATTTTGATGTGGTTTTTTTTTAATAGATAGGGTGATTCAAGAGGAAGGTTTATATGTAAAATACATGTATAATATAGTAGAGAAACACTGATAACTTTGGAGGTTTCTAATGTGATGCCGTAAATTAACACATTTTTTTTGCATTCACATTGCAAACGCTGGCTGAACCCTACGAGATAGATCAAAATAATGTACCACAGTATTTAATTGTACACCTGAAAAAGGTCTACAAAAAAGTCCGCGATGGTATATGTCTATCTCTTAGGGATAACCCACAATAACCATTTTTTATCCTTTACTTTTTACGAGAAATAAACGCTTATTTACGAAGCGATTTGAAGCAATACAGCATTAATCCTTATCCAATTAACTACCTTAAATACATTGTGCATTTAATATAGATCAAAATGGCTCTTTCCAGCATGTAATTTCAATGAATATTTTCGAAGATATTAGAGATTTAAAATGCAGGGACATAGCGGGTGCACATGTAGGCATTCTGTAGTATATTTAGTACCATCATTGCACCCGTGCGAAGCCGGGCGGGTCGCTAGTAAGATATAATTGACAGATGAGATATAAAATACTACAGACATCGAGACGGATCAAAATGTAGATGATACCTGGTGAATAACTATATTCACTTGTATTTATTTATCTACCTATTTGATTATCCATAGATAGACAGATTTTTTTTTTAATAATATTAGCAACGTAATAGACAACACTTAGATTATTTATTCGTACACCATAGTTACAGTAGAAGTATCATACATTAATGTGTGAAACAGATAACGTACAAAGGGCGGCCTTATTGCTAGATGTAATCTCTTTCATACATCCATACAAATAAATAAAATTGAAGTGTCTGTTTGTAATGTCAAAATAATAGGTTATTTTAAGCTCATACAGGTATTTGCACGATACCTATGAGTAAAAATTAGTTTTTTTAAATTTTTGTCTGTCTGTCTGTTTGTTTTGGCTAATTTCCGGAACGGGTGGACCGATTTCCACGGGACTTTCACACGCAGATAGCTGGTGTTATAAGGGGTAACTTAGGCTACTTTTGTTTAGAAAAAAGAATTAGGGATCCGCGCAAAATATACAAATAAGTACACGCGAGCGAAGCTGCGCTAGAACTGCTAGTTGTATATATAATATAGGTCGTAATTTCTACATATAATGTATAAAATATGTATTTATATTAATATAATAAAGCTGAAGAGTTTTTTTTGTTGTTTGTTCTATTTTTTTTCTTTTTCTTCTTTTATTTATCTTCTACTTCAACTCTTCAAGTTTCATCTATTCATAGAGTACTAGGTGTTATCATGCTTGGACTTCACGCGCCCACTTGCAACCTCTGATGATAAACCTCTTTGGCGCGTGAAGTCTTACTGGCGACTCCGTTGTCAAGATTCGAAATAATTCGTATTTGAAATAGTTCAGAGAATGGAACCATAAAAAAAGAGGACTCTCGTCTGAGGAGCCTTGGAATACAGACGTCCCGTGTTGATGCACGGAACCGCAAGATATATCTATTGTATTTTTATCGTGAACAGTTATCAATGTGAATTTAATACTTTAAAGGTTTCAGTAAAAACCAAAGTTACCTCCGCGTAATCTTTTATCCTCTCCCTAGAAATTAGATCCATCCTTCCTGATACCGCCTACCATCTGAGTTGCGACAGTATATAGTTAATGAATTAAATTCTTGAAACTAACTTCAACTTCAACTTTTGGTTTGTGGCTTTGTAGAGTTACCACAATTTTGTGAAACTAAGGGGAAGAAAGAACATTTTTGACATTGACAGATACCGGTAGTGACTATAGACAAACAAAGTCTATCACGAATTTTATTTACAATAAGGTTTTAGGTTAACTAAATATATAATAATTTGTTACACCACTAAGATAAGAATGTATTGGGCAAGTTAAAATAAGAGGCGACGAGTACTTTCTGAAACACGCGCAATGGAGGTTTCCATAATCAGACAGTTATTTTATACATCCCCCCTCTCCCCCTCGGTATTATATCGAAAGGGAAAGGTAGGTAAATAGGGCAGGCAATGAAAAGAAAAGGATATATTGCTTTTTAATTTAAAAACTTTTTTTGATTTAAGGTTCAAATTGGAATTTGGGATACGGATAAAATATGTCATAGTACCTATAGCTAGTAAACAGAAAGTACATTTTACAAAGTAAAAATCTTGATCCTTGCCTTGCTCCTTGATCTTTGCCCTGAAGCATTTCATTAATAACTTATTAAGATGAAAGGACCACGCACATCTATAACATAAATTTATAAAAGTAGTTCAAGCTTTAAGTTGCTGGTTTACTTGTAGTGGCATTATTTATCCTATTATTAGATACTGTGACGCCCGAACCTCTTTCGGGTGTAGAGCAAATATAATATAATTATAGGCTGGTAACATAATATTTAAATCTTTTCTTTCATAATTTTTGAAATGTATAAATTCATTAGAATAGGTACAGAAGGAAGAATCGCCTCAGCCAGCAGTCAGAGTGGACGGCTGTCAAGTTGCTGGACCACTTCTATGAAGCCATTATAAAGTGATCTTGTTAAAGTAGATAGCTCAGTTTTTAATATACTATCTTTCAGTTTTCCTGTCGACTATCAATTACTCTCCTTACACATCAACATTACGACCCCAAATCCTCTCAGCCAAGCAAGCCTTACAATATTATGTCGATGAGTACAATTTAGCGATAATAAGACAGTCAGCGCACTCTTTTGGAAACCATCGTGTAGTTCGGACCCTACAAACGGGACCACTGGTTCACTCGCTCAGATTAAGTGAAAAATAAAAGTGGTTTTGAGAAATTTTGTTGTGATTTAAATTAAACTCTTTGCTAGACATTCCTACCGATCACCGTTCAGCCGCTAACTTATCGCATTCCCCGTTATATTTACCTCATCATCCTCTGCGCCATCAGACCTCCACAACCCAAGTACTACTAGGCTATATAGAAGTTCTGTAGTTAGACCAGGTTGTCGGACATTTTTTTTAGGGCTCTAACTACCTGTAACGAATGCCACAGATGTTCATATGGCAACCGGGACCGACAGCTTAACGTGCTCTCCAAGGGGTCTTAATGTGTTGAGAATGGTGATCCATCCTAAGACTAACCTGACTTGACTCATATTATTTAAACCAAAATTCATTAGAAGTCATAGCTAGAATCTTGCTGGAAAACTGGCTTAATGGAATAGCAGAATCCTCATTTTTTTGAGAAAGGCTTTGCTACGAAAGTATTACTGAGGCAGGAAAGGCTCACGTTTACCTACTCAGTTTCCCTGAGTATCAGTCTAGTCTGAGAAGCAGTGTACAGTAGAAAACCGGGACAGAGCAAATCGGTGCAATATCAATAGAATCAGTCTGTGTACTGTTTAACGTGTAGCTCACTGTCTGACGTGAAGAAGAAAAGGTTCCAAAATCTTCAGCAGAAGAGTGCCGTGAATTCGTTCAAAGGCGGTAGTCACGGTTAGGCACGAACCGATTCTACGTGGGGTTAGTCTTTTGACCATCCTACTAGCCCATTACTCTTTGGAATATATAATTTGTCACAATGTTGTCCTTCACTGTAAAATTAAGTGATTTAAAATTTAAACAATCAGAGGTCGAATCTGAACCGTCGCCGTGAAATGCCAGTTGTTATTCCATCGCCCATTTCTGCATTCATAGCTCAACCAAAAACATATTTAAGATTTAATGAGCGATAAATTATAGAGTTACAACTGTTCACTGATCACTGTTAATTGTGAAATTGGAGAAATAAATGGATAAAAACCATTGCGGTCGAGAAGCCGGTTTATTTTAGCAGGCATGTTTAATTATAGAGACACTAAACGTTTTATAACAAATACTCTATTTGTTTTGTTTGCAAGAAGATTGATTTTTACTCGTATTATGAGCGAACAAATAACCAATATTCTCAGATTGGCAAAACGAGACCACATTATAGTTTGCAAAATGTGAGGCATGTTAGCCTCTGTCTACCCTTTCTAGGCTACAGGTGTATGTATGTATAATTTAAAATTTTATCTGGTATATAAATTAAATAAAATCGTTTTGAGAAAAATCTGGATCAATAACAGTACCCTACAGCATACCTAACCTGACACTATACCCAAGTTTTCTCAGAAGAGTGGAATGTTACATGCAATCAAAAGCTTTCGAAAAATCCATTTATTTTTATTTTGCTATCCCGGACAATATTTTTTTTTTTATGGTATAGGAGGCAAACGAGCAGACGGGTCACCTGATGGTAAATGACTACCGCCGCCCATGGGCACCTGCAACTCGAGAATTACAAATGCGTTGCCGCCCTTAAAGGTGGGAGTAGGAGAAGAGGGGGAGGAGGGAAGAAGAGTGTTAAGAGGGGAAGGACGAGAATGAGGGAGAGGGAAAGGTTAGGGCTTCCGGTAACCTCACTCACGCGGCGAAATGCAATGCAAGCATTGCTTCAAGGCCGGTTTTCTGTGAGGCCGTGGTAACGAGTGGAGTCGAGCCGGCCCATACGTGCCGAAGCATGGCTCTCCCACATCATGCAACAATTGCATAATATGTAAAAACTGTTGGTCGTTTTCATCACTAATGGACAAATTTATACAAAATTATCAAAGTCATTAACTGTAATTTCAATTTTATTTACATCCATTAATGGTTAAAGCTATTTAATCTTATTTAGTTCTTGTAAAATGATTTCCTATATTGTGAAATTATTTGTAGATATTTAAAGAGGATTGTCATTAGTGTGTCTGTTAAAATTGTCGTTTTATTAATTCCTGTAATAACCTTCAATGACCCCTTCATTGAAGGTTATTACAGGAATTAGTAAATCATTATTATTGCTTCATTGTATTCGGTGAGTAAATCCAACACTCTTATTATAAATGAAATTATTTCTTTGAGACAGACAAAGCGCAGTAATATTTATATATTTATCTCTTTCTTCAGCCTTTTAAGGAGAGGCTTTAAAAATTATATTTAGATTGACGCTGGCGCTGAGACACTGCATTGATTAGCGTAAATACTTAAATCAATCTCAATTTTCTACACTCACATGTCATATTATGTAATTATTTAATTAGAAAAAGTTTATATATATATATCTTTATATATATATTTCTGCAGTGCGTGTGTATGTCACTGAACTCCTCCTAAACGGCTGGACCGATTTTATGGTTTTTTTTTGTGTCTTCAGGTGGATTCGAGAATGGTTTAGATTTACAATTGGACCCGGTAGATGGCGCTGCGATAGGGTTCTAGGAAAAATATTTTTTTAAGTTCCGGCAGGACTACGTCTGTATGGTCCGCTAGTATATCTATATTATTATATCGCTTACCCCTGGTATTGTTGTTCTATGCAATTATCTAAGTATACAAAAATAAAATAAAAGTAGATGAGAGAAAATCATTCTTCTATACCACCAAGTGAAGAAGGTGAACAAGTAAGACTGCAAAATAATAAAATTACTCACTTTTACATTACTTGTATTGATGGCTCAATTATTCTAGCAATCTATGAACTGCGATTGCAACTGCGTAACTGAACACGAGAGAAATATTTCTAAAATTAGAGCAGTATTACTAACCTATTGAAGATAATAGTGCTGTGTTCCTATAAATAGAATGATCTCCAGATATTTTATGGTTTTAGTGGGTTCATTTCCAACATACCATTTCATCATGAGGTGAGGTGATGACCCAGGGGGTTTCCACACGAAAAAAAAGGTACTTAATCGAAATATTATACAATCAGAAAGACTGTTTCTTTTCTCGTAACTATACTTTAGATAGCTATGTTAGAGTGCTGTATATTACCGCTAACTTCAACTTGCTTATAAAGAAGAGTATTATTTACCAAAATAGCGAAAGTAAATTGGAACGCTATACTTTCTGAATAATTATGACAAAGTGACACTGTCATTCAACATTATGTTTTGGAATAATTTTCTTATATAGTTTATTTACACAAATAATGTCGACTTATTCAGCTGACGCGTCCGTAACTACAACCACCACTTCGTGTTCAGATTGTAAGTTAGAATTGTTCGAAAAAAGATGGACACAGCTTCTGTTAAGATGGGTAAGTTCCGTTTCTTCATTAATACACGTAGAAAGCTTATCGAGGAGGTGCAGCGGAGGGCAGCTAGTACCCCTGGCTTCTATGTGCTTACGTTCTTATTGATATTTGTTGAAGTTATGTGAAGCACGTTTCGACTTTGTTTACAATACACTAAGTTCATGTTTCGCGTTGGTGCCTGACGGTAGTGTTTATGACATTTTTTATTGGCCACTGGATCATAAAACAAGCGCAGGAGATCTGCTTTCCCCTCCCCTGGACCAAAAGCTACGTACGCCAATGGAATACCACGTGGAGGTAGGTATATGGACTTGGTGAAGATGTCAAAAAAACATGGCATGACAGCGTCGTAAGATCATACGTTGTGACAATTCACAACTTCGTTTTATCATCCAATTTTTAACTTACTATTGTGTAAGTTCAAAATTGGATGATGAAACGAAGTCTTGTAATGCTTCACAAAATGGGGTACAAAAGGCTAAATTTGATAGGTTTTTGGCAACATAAAACACGTACAGATATCAATTTATATGGACTGATGACCTGGTAAAGATGTCAGGTAAGTCATAAAGGATGTTCTGCAAAATAATTTTTTGTAATTTGTAGTAATTTCTTTTGGGAAAGTTTGAAAACTGTCAATAACGTAAATGTAATCTTATAATGGTTTTCAAGATTAGCAACTCTGGAACTTGCTAATCTTGAAAACCATTACAAGATTGTGTTTATCTTTGGGAGCAAGGATAAACACAAGATGCAACGTAAGCACGCAAGGATATCCTTGGGAGCGTTAAAAAAATAATGATGATGATGAAGTGTACTCTTTTAGCTTAACAAGATACGTATGTTCCGGTTCTTGATAAAATAGACCATATGGTGAAGATATCAGGTGAGCGATGGTTAGAGGCACTGCAAGATAGCATTTTATGCATTTTCTTGGGAAATTCGAATTGTTTTATTTTTTTTTTCTTTAAAAGACAACTCCCGCATTAGGAATATTCCTGTGTCGCGGGGAGCTTAACAAACATTCAAACAACGAACACAAATAACACCCAGACTCGGGACAGCGATTTGTGTCCCGTGTGGGATTTGAACCCACAACACTCGGCGCGGCGTAGTGGCGAGGTGATCACTTAAACCATTGCGCCACCCATGCAGTCGTTGCAACTATTGTGTTGATTATGAATCGTATCTTTAAAATATTTTAGCAGACACTTTTTCAATTTAATACATTTTATTATGTGCTGCCGTTATATCTAGAGCACAGAGAATTTATGTTTGTGGGTGCAAGAATAGATTTAAAGATCACTAAGCATAACGCACGCATTGTAGGTACTTTGTGTTAAATTGTGGAAGCAAAGAGTAAA
The DNA here is from genome assembly GCA_963859945.1 of Euplagia quadripunctaria. NCBI lineage: Eukaryota > Metazoa > Arthropoda > Insecta > Lepidoptera > Erebidae > Euplagia > Euplagia quadripunctaria. The sequence goes on from OY982585.1 coordinate 3,444,345, forward strand.
ATAATATTAGGGAACCCGATCGCCATCCACTTGTATCTGAATATGTGTTCTAACAGCTAAGGAACACAAGGTTCGACTCGACGCACTTATTAGAGGTTTTCACAGGCGAAAATATATAAAATGGAACTGAAGATCTACATACATGCGTACTCGCAAGAAGTAGCCACCATTTTGCAACATGATAATTTTTGTTTTTGACTTTTTGTTGTCAAATGTCAAACGGCCGGTAAATCACTATCGGTAAATCATTACCCGTAGCGTCATCTACGTAGAAACTGAATACTAACTAGGAAGGCTTTTCGTAGAACCAACGCCTAGATAGCGCCTCTATCTTTCTAAAACGTCACTTTGTGCCTACAAAGTACAGTGCCTACTGTCATCCCCCTGTGTGGAAGAATGATTGTGATCATAAACTAAAATATATTATACTGAAATAGACTGGCAACTCGTTTTGTGTAGGTCAGCGCCTCTGACCGCAAAGCACGGGAACTTTAGTCCCCTACTTCACCTATAGAGGCGCTGACTACAAGTGTAAAAATGTATTATTACTAAAGCTATAGCTATAATGTATAATTATGAGAACGGAATAAATAACACAAAAGTCTAATTTAATTAGTTTATTAAAAACATATTTTATTACTATTTCATTTACAAGACTTTATAGGGTTTTGAAGCAAATAGAAACTGTCACTGTCACCACATACATTTTTGTAGAATGTAGAACTCCTTTTGAATGTGAGAACATTGTTCACTTATTTACACTAATTCATAACGAAAAATACTTTACTATTACAATAAATCTTATCACTTTTACTACAAACAAAAAATAATTTAAATTATTTAATATAACAAACCGGCGATTTTTTTCTGACAATTGACGTTTAGACAGAGACCAGAGTTGCCAGCGTGTTATACTGGTTAACTACTTTATGGTCTCGAGTAATAATTTATTTTATTTCGAAACAATGATTTATTATTTTAAATATAAATGAATGAAAGTTTTAAACTTTTTTTTACTTAATATTAATCACGGAATTATTAAGAATGGCAAACCTGGTGAAATGAATATACAAACTTGACAAGTTATATACTTTAAATGTGTGACGGTAAAATATGGTAACCTAGAATAACAGTTTTATGTATCAGGTGAAGATGGCTCTTTTAAAAAAAATAAAATTTGTTCCCGAGTTGCCAGGGCATGATTGTGATGTTCTACCAACATAGACAGAGGTTTCTTCTCTCAAACGATTGATGTTATGATGTACTAAGTTTCGGGGAATTAACGCGGTCACGTAATAGGTATTACATACCTTTGAATTGCCTGAAGTTTCGACCAGGTTGCATGGCAGTGGTCACGGACTGATTATCTCAGTGGGGCACGCTCTCCGTGTCGAGTCTATGAGTTAGAAGGTTCTTCATCCACCCGCACATTTACGAATTTTTGCTTAGCCATGTATCTATCGTTACATACTGTACTAGTGTCAATATTCTGGACGGATGCAACGATAACATTCAAAATATCACATACATTTCAACTAAATTATATCCAGAAAAAAGAATCACAAATCTTCGAACGAATAGTATCACCCTTTCAATATGACTTGGTATTGGCTTATCGAAACGTCAGGCCATTCAAAGGTATGTTATACCTTTTACGTTATCGCGTTAATTCCCGTAGGTACGTATATATAATTATATAATGAAACGCGAAGGTTTAAATCTCAGCATATGTAATCAAAATTTAGTAGAACATTTGGAAGATTTTTAACGTTTCCCATTTGTTCTACTGATAAAAAAAGGTGGTAGAACACACGGGAACGACCCACTTTGCGCACCATCTCAACACTCTAATCAAAATTAAGCAAAATACAGTCTTATGTAATCTTTTATAACTACATATTCAATGCTAATAGGTACTATAGCTTGTTTCTGGTATAATCACATCAACTTGTAATCTTTACTAATAATAATGCTGGAGACTTTGATTATAGGTATACTTGTCTAGATGACATATTCGACCGTACAGAACGGCTCTAATAAAATCGACTATATTTTGTTGACTCGCGTGTGATATACGTCATTGTCATTTGAATATCTAAGCAGCGACGTGCTTGGGCAAAACAATTAATCAGGCCAGTTTATGATATTAAATTGTGTTGAAACTATGCTAGAAAACACTAAGATTACTTTTCATCGGTAAGTTTTGTTTTAATTTACACCATTTTCGGAGAAAATACGATACTTTATTTTAAAATTTGTAGCTATAACAGATTAGCCGGTGTTGTCAGTTTATTACGGGGTAATTTTACAAAAACTATGGGTAATCATAAACCATGATACTATTCCTGTTTTATATTATTAAAAGAGTCTATCCCTGAAGAAAATGATACCTAATGATATTGATAATTTTGACTCAAAGTATTTTAATTATTCATGTTAGATGATACATCTGTATTATCTAACATCAATAGTTAAAATACTTTAAAGAATAACAATAATAGTCTTATAATTATATTATTCTTTTATTAAAAAATACATCTCATCAATTGAAGTAAATCATTTATTTACACTAATTGACATTGGTACCTATGTAATTCGAATTAGACCGATAATTTTTCGTTTCTAACAGATTCAATCGCTTACGTCTCTATTTAAAAACAGATTATATTTCTTATTGTTTTTTTTTTGTTGATTAATATGTTTAGTAATAAATACATTTTCTTTTAAATCATTATTTTATTTACCCTTCATCTCCTTATGACGTAATACAAGAAGGTAAGTAAATAATTTAGAGCTGGCATCCCTAAACACGCACACAGTGACAATTTGTTGACAATAACTACACGCTCGTACTCACACATAATTCGTAATTAGATCCTGTTTTATGCGCATCATTTGTTAGAGTTACTCTATCTAGGTATATATATATATATATATATATATATATATATATATATATATATATATATATATATATATATATATATATATATATAATCAAAGACTGACAGACCCACAATTGCTCATCACACAATTCTTTCTTCTGGGTCGGATTCGAACTCACGACCTCTGGTTTAGCAGTTAGGATAACTAACCACTAGACCAACAGGCCAGTCGATCAGTTTGCTGAAGTATTTTTTCAAGACTTTTTTTTTACAGCTAAACAAATGCGTGTATGGAAAACCCACAATAACCAGACTTTGCAATAGAAGCCTCATAGAGGTAACGAATAAGTACAAAGATGATATTTGTACTGATGACGGGGATCGAGCTTTTCTTTTCTCCGAGGACGTGGAGCCGTTTATCAAAATGAAATATCCAATATTAAGATTAAAGTAAGCACTGTTATCGTTATTAGAGGGTACTTCCATCATTAGGAGATGCACTGGTTAGAGGGCTTGGACTTTTGAGTTACATGCGCATGCGACCTTGACCTGAGTTACTGCTTACACTCCCGAATCCATCCTCATAAGCAATGTTTTTTTTCCATACCTACCTCCTATGTGCTGTGCCTGAAATGATGATGATTTAAATGAAAACCTGGACCTTTTTAAGGCGGTTAAACATCAAATGCCACATATTTCTGAGAGTTCAGTACTTTAAATGTTTTCATCATAATAATTATTTCAGTCGTAGAACATCGTCTGCTGGACATAAGCCTCCCTCAATGACTTCCATAAAGTTAGAAACGGCCTGCATCCATTGACGGCCTGCGATCTTTACACGGCCGTCTGTTCTCGTAATAGGTACCTTACCATACCTTGTTGGTGGACACCCTTTTTTTTTTTTTTTTGTGCGTGTGGAAACCCCCTCGGGCCGTCACCCCACCGGGGTTTTCGGTGGGGCGGTGTGTCGGAATCGAACCGACTAAAACCACACGGTGTGCCGTACTGCGCCTTAAGTAGGAGGGATCCGGGAACAGCTTTTATTAAGACATCCGGACCCCCCCTAGCGCCCGCCCGCAAAAGTGCGGGCACCACCTCCGGGTAAAACTTAAAATCTCTCAATTAGGCGACGTCCAGGCACACGCGGACGCCGCCTCCTCGCGGGGGGCCACTATAGCGGGTGGAGGGGAAAACCCGTCCCATCCACCCGCGGCCACACTCAGGGCGGCATGAGGCGCTGGTAAGCGCGCCTCCGCCGCCCGGTTCGCCGGCGGCGAATTAAGTCCGAGTGGAGGTCATCCTCCCGGACCCTTTCCGCCGCCTCCTTCTGTGAGATGACTTCCTCACAGAAGGTCGCGACCGCGGTAAAATTCCTGTCGCTACCGGCCATGGAGCGTATGACGGCCGGTAGCGAGAGATCCTCTCCGATGACTGCAGTGAGGGCCCAGCGCTGCGTTGCCCAAGCAGAGCAGACCGCTAGCGTGTGCTGAGCCGAGTCCTCACTGCAATCGCAGTGGTGACAGGCGGGACTCAATTCCCTCCTAGCGACCGAGTGCAGGTACTTTCCGAAGCAGCCGTGCCCGGAAAGAACCTGCGTCAGTCGGAAGGAAAGGGTCCCGTGCTGTCGCCCTGCCCACTCGGCGATGACCGGCTGGAGCGCCTCCACGGCGGCAAAGCCAGCACGTGGAGCCTCCAGCCGGGACGACCAACGAGCCATGGTGGCTCGGCGAGGGCTCTGAGGGCGCCAGAGGCGCGCCCTATTCTGGGCGGTCAGAGCCTCCGCCCACACCGGTGCACCGTAGAGTGCCATTGACCGGACAACCCCCGTGTAGAGCTGTCTCGTAGCGACGCTGGGTCCGCCCAAATTGGGCAAGAGTCGCCCAAGGGCGGATGCAGCGCCGACCAGCCTGGGGGCAAGCTGCTGGAAGTGCTCGTCGAAGCGCCACCTTCCGTCAAGGATCAGGCCCAGATATTTTATGTGGGCCTGAACCGGTACGAGGACCGAGTTGACCTCAATGGAGGCGCCAGGGGGTGGACCACGACGGGGCCCGTGAAATAAAAGGGCCTCCGTCTTATCCAGGGCCACCCGCAAGCCCAGCGCCTCAATGCGCCCGACCACCAGAGATACCCCCATGGTAGCCAGGCGCGCCGCCTCTTGAAAGTTCACCCCCCGGGGGTTGGTGGACACCCTGCGCTGTCCTTATGTGTCTGAATCCTTACCCTTAAAATTTTTGTCTGGAGTCTAGAGAAATTTTTTAAGCCTTAAATAGGAATTCTTTATGCCTTTAGCCAACAGATAGATAGCCGTGCATAACAGTCCTATTTACTTTTTGGTTTCTTTAATAGCATATGGTTCAATTTCTTTGAGTCTTTGAGGTTTGCCAAGAGATTTGAAAGCCTTTAACTTTTAAGAATTGTCTAGTAGAAATAATTATATTGCCCTTTTCACAGTTACTTCTGTGAAGAAAAAGAATATTACAAAAGGCTGTATATCCAGACCTCCGTTCTTCTATACCACTGCTGTGTCACTTCTATCAATGGCCAAGTCGACAATGACATCTGCGCTCATCTCGAAAAGTCAGAGCAAGAGTTGATTCTCAAGTTCTGTGAGAAATTGACT